>JAFIRS010006519.1:0-36105 GCA_018342105.1 Gonioctena quinquepunctata
AAACGAGCCATGTTGCCTTTAAAAACATTTTGGGACTGAAATTAGTTATTTGAACGTATCCATAGCCCTCTAGAATAAAAAATTTTTTCGAAAAAAATATTGAAAAACGGTTTTGAACAGTAACAAATGATACATGTTTGTATTCCAAATGTCATATAGAGACAAAAAAACTGAAAATATACCAGGTGTCCCATTCAAAAATCGAAAGTTTATGTCACTTCCGGTGAATCCGGAATTTGCATGAAGTTGAGTTACTTGTCAAAAAATGCAGTTTTATGCATTAAACAGATCCTACAAATTTCATCCCATTATCTACGAAAACAAAAAAGTTGTATGGGCGAGCCACCTTCCATGGACACCCGGTATATATATATATATATATATATATATATATATATATATATATATATATATATAAATAATGAGGCGGTAATTATAATGTGACACATGGTTGGGGTATCCGAAAAGTTGAAGGTCCGTAAAATAACGGTCAGTGCCTCAGCGAAAGAAATAGGGGAGAGAGAGAATTGCCTGCGTTTGATTTCGTGCCTCGATAGGAAGATCATTAGTGTTCGGTCCACAAGAGCTATCATCACATGGAAACATTGTATCAAAGTATATGAGTTGATAGGAACGCAGTTCGAATGTGAGCTGTCAGTTGGGCCGACTGTATTTTTGGCCTCATCACACTGACAGTGGCACAAGATGGAGGTAGGAATATGAATTATCGTGAATTGGTTCATAGTTAGCCAGAAACATGGAAGCTGTCAGTTGTGTCGAGCACATTTTTGGCATCATCACACTAACAGTCGCGCAAGATAGAGGTAGGGATAGGAAGAATCGCGACTTGGTTTTGGAGTCAGCCAAATGAGTAGAACTGTCAGGATAGGGATAAGAGTAGTGAATAAAACCGTTATAAATGAAAGCTTGTAATGCCGGAAATGAACTGAAATACCGTGTCTCATAGTTTTGTACGATCGGTGAACTTCATTATCAACCGCTTTTCTGTTCAACAGGTTCAGTTCAGGAATATGTCGTTTTATATCCCATTTTGAGCTTTCATACTGCTGCACAAATGCCCCGTTAGAATAGGTATGCTTCTTGTTATTTTGGTGACCCTATGGTCCTCAAGCATGGCACACCCCCCCCTGTTTTTTTTTGTCAAATGATCTCAGTTTCGATTATTATAAGTTCCTCTGGCGTCCCACCTCTACTATCATTCTTTGATTAAAATAAAGTTAATCGAGTTTATTTCAAGCTGGGTATTCTTAGTTTATTGCTTTCAGTAGAACTATCTATCACGCAGCTAATAACCAGATCCGAACCCACTTGAAGCAAGTAAAATTTGCCCTTCTGATTGGGTTCAACAGTACCATAGTGACCCCTGGAGTGTTATTTTCCCACTGAGGCTATCCGAAGCAAGGGGCCTTCCATGTTAAACAGAAGGTGGAACCCAAGGCATCCGTTCCATTGATTTGATGATCATTCTTTTCAGTATATCCATATTGTTGGTTTCGTATTTTCAGATATACTCTTTGTTGTGGAGATATATGAATCTAAACTTTTTATTCAGCTAAATTCTGATATTGCTGTTGAAAATATAATGACAAAAATATGTGAATAAAACTTACTCTTCCAAATTTTTGTCCTAAACTTTTCTCTAAGTATTTTTTCTCTTCTCTAGTTATAGATGGATGATCAGATGGACTATTACTTCCTAGGTAAGAGAACAGTAAACACCAAATCAATCCCAAAGCACAGATCAAGTGAAACACCATTGGCCATCCATACCAACTTGATGCTATATACCCACTTGTGACCATGGTTACGAGTATGCCTACGGTTATACCTTGAAAGGAAAATGATATCAGACTGGAACCCGATTCTTGACCATCACTGTAGAATAATTCATTTATTGTACAACTGTCAAAAAAACTTGTCATCAGTGAGTGAAGCGTAGCATTTCATCACGAACCTGGATGAGCCTCAACCAGGCGAGTGATCGAATGCAGTTTACTCACGTGTTTAAATCTGATTGTTTTCATTTTCGTAGAAATTGGAAGAAATTATTTTGCAATCGTTGCATGAATATTGTGTCATTGACACATCGAAACAAAATTGCAAAAAGCCTCCTAAGAATGAAAAAATGTGCTACTGTTGCTTTTGTTGCGATTACTTTGGAAACTAGCCTACTCGATACGAATAATTCGACATCGTTGCTGCGCTATGAGCAATGTGTATGAAGGTTGCTTGTTGGTTACCTAGGTAACACTTTTATTCACTTGTGAAAAAAATATTTTCAATCGCTAGTGACGCTTTTGTTCTTAATGAGCGGAACCAATTTTGAAAACTACTATATATCAATATTTTCTTCAACATTAAATGTACTCTTCAACATTGAGTAGACACGTCATAACGTAGGAGGTTTCATATTTTTTTTCTCAAAATAGCATATAAGCATATTTTCAGACACTTGTCGCACCATTCACGAAATTGGTCATATGTTTTCTCATATACTTGGACTTGGCCGGTAACATGTTATATACTATCGCATTTGCTACATCGGATTCATCCGATGGGGTATCATTGCCACTACCATGATCAACATCCATGTTATTGAAAATTGAACCAAATACGAACTTACTATGAATGAATGTTGTCAAACACGCGGCGTGCCAACAAACCGCTTGTATGGGAAATTATTGATTTTTGTGAAGAGAATTCACTACTTGACATGTCTCATTTTTTAACCACGTCAAGATGTTTTGAAAGTAATTATTACATTTTTAACAATATTTTAGACGAAATCTATTTCCTGCGATCTCGTCAAAAAATTAGCACTCTAATATGCTTTTAAATCACTCATTTCATGAATACAAAAATAACTATTTCATACACTTTTTTGTATTTCATTGTATTAGAAAGAACGTGTCCTTCTCAAAATCGCAATATCAGAAGTAGACTGAAAAACTACAGGAGGTATTCTAATATGAATTGTCCGAATAAATATATGTCCGGAAACGCTTCGTTTCCAAGATACAGGGTGTTGAACTTTTTTTTTTTTTTCAAATAACTTTTGAAATACTGACCTAAATTAAACGAAAATTGGTATTGAGAGGTTTTTTGGAGTGTCAAATTCGAACCTGATGTTATTATTGCTCTTACTTCCAGATGGCACCACCTACACGTATTTTTCTTTTTTGAAGATTCATAACTTTTTTAAGCGTACTTCTATCACATTTTTCAGTAAAGAAATAAATTCCACCATCATATCTTCGTAAAAAGGTTAACCTTGTTATAAGTCGCTATAAGCAACCGTTTTCTAGATATTTGGACTTGAAAATTTCAAGTCGATTATTTGATAATCGTGGCGTGTTGAAGTTATTACCATTATTTTGCATTTTTCACAAGGATGCTTAGGAAATGAATTTGACATTTGAGTAAGTAGTTTTGGTTTTTTCTAGGGGGCGCCACCTATTCTATTTATTTCTACTCGTTTGAAATAGTTATTTTTGTATCAAGGGTGCAGAATCTGTATTTGTTTTAATAAAATTTGTAAGAAATATCAACATTTTATTTCAAGAAATTCTGAATATGTAGAATAAAATAAAAGAAACCAAATTGTATTCAAATAAATTGTTCATAGTGTCCACCTTCAGCGAAGATACAGGCATTCAGTCTTCTAGTCATTGAATCTCGTACCCGCTCAAAAATTATTGCTGTGTTTCTTATTGTTTCACAGGCATCTACTATTTGGTTTCTTAGATCTTTCTTGTTCGCTACTGGAGTTTCATAAACTAGTGACTTGAAATGTCCCTAAAAATAAAAATCTAGCGGGTTTAGATCTGGGGACTCTGGTGCCCACGCCTGGTTAGGTTCTTCTACACCATCGATTTGGATAGACAGTGTTAAGGAATTCCCTGGCTACAAGGCCAAAATGGGCCGGAGCCCCATCATGTATAAACCACATGCGGATACGAATTCCTTATGGTACATTCTGAAGTAGTCCCAGCAATTCATTTTCCAAAAAGTCTCTGTAAGTTACGCCAATCAGTCGGAACGGAAGAAAGAAAGGACCTATCAAGTGATTATCCATTATTGCCGCCCATACATTTACAGAAAATTGATACTGATAATGTCTTTCACTAACCGCGTGCCCATTTTCCAGAGCCCAAACATGGTTGTTATGAAATTTTATGATAGCATTACGGGAGAAGTTAACCTCGTCCGTGAAGAGTACATATCTTAAAAATTGAGGATTTCCAGCCAATTTTCTCAAAAACCACTGACACATAGTAATGCGATGGAAAAAGTCTTCTGGCAAAAGAGCTTGTACCCTTTGAATATGGTATGGATAAAATGGTTGATCGTGGATAATTCTCCAAACTGTGGACTGAGTAGAATTGAGAGCTTCAGCAATTATTCTTGTATTTGTTTCTGGATTCTCCTCGAGAGCGTTCAAAACAGCTTCTCCAATTCTAGGGTTCGGACTGCTCGTGGTCTTCCAATGATATCTGCTGCCCTCTTAAAGCTATCTGTTTCTGTCAAACGACGGTGGAGACTGGCAAATGTTGGAGCTGAAGGCAGTACTCGATTAGGGAATCGCTCCTGGTAAATACTTCTTGCTTCGCGCGCATTGCCATCCGCAAGGCCATAAACGAAATGCATATCGGCTAAATAAGCATTATTGTTCAAATAATCCATTTTTTCAAAATTTGTGTTTCAAAACTTACAGGAATCTCAACAAAACAATATAACGTTTACCTGTCACATAATATGTAATTACCAAAACTTCTTACTTAAACGTCAAATTCATTTCCTAAGCATTCTTGTGAAACATGCAAAATAATGGAAATAACTTCAACACGCATCGATTATCAAATAATCGACTTGAAATTTTCAAGTCCAAATATCTAGAAAACGGTTGCTTATAGCGACTTGTAATAGTCATAGCTTTTTTACGAAGGTATGACAGAGGAATTGATTTTTTCATTGAAAAATGTGCTAGAAGTACGCTCAAAAAAGTTATGAATCTTCTAAAAAGAAAATGACGTGTGGGTGGCGCTCCCTACGAGTAAGAGCAATGATAACATCAGGTTCGAATTTGGCACCTCAAAAAACCTCTCAATATCAATTTTCGTTTAGTTAAGGTCAGTAGTTCGAAAGTTATTGGAAAAACACGAAAATTAAAATAAGACTTCAACACCCTGTATCTTGGAGAGGAAGCGTTTCCAGACATATATTTATACAGACAATTCATATTAGAATATTGTGAGGAATCACCTCCTGAAGTTTGTCAAAGTACTTCTGACTCACCCTATATATATATATATATATATATATATATATATATATATATATATATATATATATATATATATATATATATTTTGAGGAGTAGGTAGTTTTTTTCAGGTTTGCGGTCTGTGACAAATGAAACTCATTCGTTTTTGAATCTCAATATTTCGTCAATGTTTATTGACTTCATCAGGAGAAGGCTAAAAGTAATTAAAAAAATGGACATACTATTGTAGTTACACACAAAATTGACAATTACTCACAAAACATAGAGTCAGTCACTTGAAAACAAGTTAAAATATATATACATATGTTGGACGGCACATTCAGACTGGGAAAGCAGAATTATAATAAATATTCATTTCTCAAGAAGAGAGAAAGAAACTCGAGGTAAAAACTAAAATAAATATAAAACAATGATTTTTTTTTTCTTTTACAATGTGATTAGAGTGAATTGTCAATATGTACAGATACAGGGTGTTAGAAACAACACAGAAGACAAGGAAATAACAGAACAATACATACCTCAAGGAAAAAAATGAAATCAATTGGAAAATAATAACTTCATCACAAGTCTGTCTAAGTGAATTGCAGAATATTGCAGTATATATTACTCCACTGTCCTGTGTCAGATTTATAATTTTCCGTTGTGTTTTTGTTTTTATTTATATGGCACATTTCCAAGAATAATCTGCTTTTATAATTGTTTTCATGTTCTAGTATTTTGACATTGTTGTAATCAAATTGATGACCAATTTTTTGGTAGTGTTCAACCACCGCACATTATTCTTTGTTTCATCCACTGTGACGTTTGCCCCACGTAACAACTTTGACATTCTAGACAAGGAAGTTGGTAGATGAGGTTGCTGGTAAATAACATGGGTGTCTTGTCTTTGACTTAGGAGAATAAATCTGAATTTTTTGAAATGTTGTATTCAGCAATCTTCATATGTGGGTAGTTTTTGAAAATATTGATGATTTTTTGGGATAAATGATCTATGTATGGTAATCTAGTAATTCATAATTTTTCAATTTGATAAAGCTTGTTGTTATTTCAGAAATGGTATTTGGGAGCGTTTTCATGGAAGTACCTCTCGGTTTGGAGGCAATTGTTGGAAAATATGGGAGGTGTAATTCCATGGGGACCCCAATTCCTAATTTCATCTTACCGCGGAACTTCTTTTAGTGAGTGCCGAAACCGTGAGTTTGATTGAAAAATTCAACTATATTTCCGCTATTTTCCAACCCGAAGTGGACAGTTTGAAATTGTGATGTCAAAATAAACGTAATCAATTACCATAGCGACATACCGGATTCAAAACGTGTATCTTTAAAACCATAGAAAAATAAACTCGACTCTCATAGCCTTTGAAAAATGTCTCCGCTTCTCATATCGTGAAAGAAAATATGTTATATCAAAATGCTAGAATAAGGATGGATAAGCAACGGAAACTGCATCTGCTTACTCATGAAATCTTGTGATAAAGAACGGAGTATTCAAATGCAAAACTCCAATCACGTCAATACCCGAAATAAATATACTTAACATAATCCTAAACATCCAACTTCCATGTTCACTCGTAGCTTATTATAGAACGCTGCCACATTGTATAATGATCTTCCCAGTGAGTCCAGGCATTCTGAAATCTCCAACTTCAAAAAGAGACTTAAGGGCTCTAGTACTAGAAAACGGACTGTTCCGGTCGCTTACCTGTTCATTCCTTCATTGGCAGTAGTTCTTCTCTACGATTTGCTGTTTAACAACCTTTGTCATGTAATATTTCAACCATTTTCAGTATCGCTATTTCAGTTATGTCTATTTTATACATTCTATAATGATTATTTCACTATATTAATATTTATTTTGTGAAGATCCCTTTCGGGGTGAAGCTAAAATAGAGCTTCTGCTGACACTTCACCTCTTTATATGAATAAAGTCGATTTATTATTTATCATCCGCGTTTGATAATTTCAATATTTGTACGTTTTGATTTCGTTTTCACTTTTCTGTTTCTCCGTCTAGTCCTACCACTAACTGTTAGTGGATTAATATGCAATCCTCTCTAACTACTTCTGTTTTTTCGAACATCAGTGAAGTCTCCTTCCTTAATATAACGTTATTCTTTGTTTTTCCATATAAAGCTTTGACTGCTTCAAACAATTTAATCTATATTCCTAGTTTTCTTGAGAATTTTTATATCTCCTTCCTGTCTCTTATGTGTTCTCTAAATCAACGAAACCAAGTCTTCTGTCATTGCATCCTGATATTATTCTATATCTGTTGTACCTCGTGTTGATTTTACTTACTGTACATGGAAGATATTTTTATTTATAGTTGTTGCAGTTGTTCATTCCTTCTGTTTTGGGAAGAGTCTTTTGATGCTTATCATACATAGGTACAATCGCTCATTTATGATTATTTGTAATATGCCTGTTATCTGCTTCTCTCTGTTCTCATCATGTCTACTGTTTTCTGATCTCACTCTGAGGCTTTCCCTACCTATATCTCCTTTATAGCTCCGTGTATCTCCTTTCTTGTTATGACTCCGCCCTGCCGTTGTTGCAATAGCTTTGTTCGCCTGATCCGTTTGAATTTTCTCCTATGGTATATCATTTTCCTCCAGGAGATCTCTGAAATATTGTCTCTATTGTTTAATTTTATCACGTTCTTCTGTGAATAGCATATACTCTTCAACTTTCATGTTTCCAAGTATTGTACCTTTGTTCTTCCTGGTGTTTTCATGGCACCAAAAAATATTTTTTATCATAATCCTTGTTTTATGAACTGAAATGCGTGCGAAATGTCAAGATTAAAACACGCCGTGTTTTAAAAGAAAACGCGTGTGAAATCTCAAGGTTTAAACCTCGCCGTGTTTTAAAGGGTGCTAGGTGACAAAAACAAGTCCAACTTTCATATCAATCATATAAACTATCAAATAAGCTTGGATGAGCTATTATTCGTAATTAATTGAGGATATGACTTAATTTAGCCAATTAACGTCGAATATTTCCATACTCTTGGATTTCTAGTTCCTGTACGTGCGTTTTGTTCTGGTGAGTATCTGCCGAACATGGGGAAATACAACTCGTTCCAGGATGCACTATGTATGACAGAATGGAAAATGATATCACAGTCCCCCCCCAAAAAACAATAAAAGACCGTCAAGGACAAAAACTATTAGAAAAAAGAATCACGATTGGGCAATTCAAATATTGTTTCCTTGTATAATATATCAACACAGCTGATATGTGCTTGCATTTCCCACTATTTCCTGTTCTGCAAGAACAATAAAATGTATCAATCAAGGCTCTTTTATCTTGAATGATGAAGTTTCCATCTATCTGATGTGGTTCTGAGGAGAGAGCACTAGTCTGAAGGCAAAGGGCATACATTTTGATATTGTCATAATCAGAGTTAATCCTTCCACATAAAATTAAATATCCTGCCTTTGAAACTGCTTCTCCGTCGGTGATACATCGGGAATTGTCGAAAGTTTTCAGGTGATCGAAGAAATCCATCAAACCAAGTTTCATCTTTAAAATAACCTCAAAATTAAACAAACAACAAGCATTAAAAACTAATCGGAGATGAAATACCTTCAAACCACTCTACCAAAACGTTCTTTGAAGTCTTCAATTCAAAACACAATCACTTTTCACTGGGAGAAACAGCTAGTTTTAACAAATTGTTCGAAAAAAGATGAAGCGGTAACCAAAACTCCACATAAATCCGTGCAATCTTGAAAACACTTATGCGTGATTATCAGTTCCCCGTCTTCTGATAGTTGGCGCTGAGATCATATTTTCCATCGGCAATTGCTATATCCATGTCAACAAGACGTAACATCAGATGTGCTGAGTAGATATATTGAAATGTAAGAACAATTATCGTGATCTAAAATTCATTTCCAGCATTGTTATTGAGGTTATGATGCTGGTATATTGAGAAATAGCGTATGATACAAGTGTATAAGTGCTTTTGAAGCACTTGCAACGTTGTGGTCACTCCGCTCCGCGTCGTTGCGCGTGCTTTAAAGGCTCACTTATACACTTGTAATATCTCAGCAAATACGTCACATCACTTGTCAGTTTCGCGAAGTCTCAAATTACACGTTAAGAGATATTTTCATTGTGGTTACGCATATTTGTTCAAAATATATTCATTTTGCGACATTGCTTTGTTGACAAAAATTCGAAAATGCCGTGATTATAATTTAAGGATATTAATAAATTACCACAATGCCATCTCCACAGGAAGTGATAAATTTCTAGTTGAAAAGTTTGTCATCGAGCAACATCGCAACGAAGTCTATTTGAGGATATCACAATGTTAACATGAATTGGATGATATTTCAATTTCTTTTTGAGTGTGTGAATGTGAGTTGGCCTGGCTGTCTACGATTCTAGCCATGACCTTCCATTCCATTTTTCTACTTATCATTTTACGTCCATTCCTCCTTTTTTGTATTTCTTATATCCTACCTATGCCTTCCAATATGGATATTTTCTCGAAATTTGGTTCTTGATTTGTTACTTCTTCCATATTGTGAGACCACCAGTGTGTCCTCTTGGTTTGTGTTTGATGTTCCGCATATTTGATCCGTGGTTACCAGAATGAATTTTCAAAAATAATCCCATTTTCCATCAGAATATTCTCTGATTTTCAATTTCCTTCTGTAATATATTTTGTTGTTTCTGTTGACGACTTTCTTCTTTCCTACTTCTCCTGTATTGAAGTCTTCATTTTTCCATTCCATCATCAGTTGAAAGTGATCGATTCCAATATTACCGGGCCCAACTCTAATGTATTTAGTCTTTCTCTAGATATTTCTACACACTTTGAAGTAATATACAGGGTGATTCAAAAGTACTCTGACAAACTTCATGAGGTGATTCCTCACAATATTCTGATATGAATTGTCCAAATGAATATATGTCCGGAAACGCTTCGTTTCCAAGATACAGGGTGTTGAAATTTTATTTTTATTTTGTTATTTTTTTAATTACTTTTGAAATACTGACCTCAATTAAACGAAAATTGGTATTGAACCTGATGTCATTATTATTCCTATTCGTAGGGGGCGCCACCTACACGTCTTTTTCTTTTTGAAGATTCATAACTTTTTTGATCGTACTTCTAGCACAGTGAAAGAATCAATTTCTCTATCATATCTACGTAAAAAAGCTACCCCTGTTACAAGTCGCTATAAGCAACCGTATTCTAGATATTTGGACTTGGAAATCTCAAGTCGATTATTTGATAATCGATGCGTGTTGAAGTTATTAACATTATTTTGCATTTTTCGCAAGAATGCTCAGGAAATGAATTTGACGTTTAAGTAAGTAGTTCTGGTAATTACATATTATGTGACAATTGAACGTTTTGTTGTTTTGTTAAAGTTTCTGTAAGTTTTGAAACAATGATTTTGAAAAAATGGATTATTTAAACAATAATGCTCATTTAGCCGATATGCATTTCGTTTATGGCCTTGCGGATGGCAATGCGCGCGATGCAAGACGTATTACTAGGAGCGATTGCTCAATCGAGTACTGCCTTCAGCTCCAACATTTACCAGTCTTCACCGTCGTTTGACAGAAACAGGTAGCTTTAAGAGGGCAGCTGATATCATTCGAAGATCACGAGCAGTTCGAACTCCAGAATGGGAAGAAGCTGTTTTGAACGCTCTCGAGGAGAATCCAGGAACAAGTACAAGAATAATTGCTGAAACTCCCAATTCTACTCAGTCCACAGTTTGGAGAATTATCCACAATTAACAATTTTATCCATACCATATTCGAAGGGTACAAGCTCTTTTGCCACGAGACTTTTCCCAACGCATTACCATGTGTCAGTGGTTTTTGGGAAAATTGGCTGGAAATCCTCAATTTTCAAGATATGTACTCTCCACGGACGAAGCAAACTTCTTCCGAAATGCTATCACAAACTTTCATAACAACCATGTTTGGGCTCTGAAACATCCGCACGCAGTTCGTGAAAGACATTATCAGTATCAATTTTCTGTAAATGTATGGGCGGCAATAATTGATAGGTCCTTTCTTTCTTCCGTTCCGACTGGATGATGCAACTTACAGAGACTTTTTAGCGTTGTAGCCAGGGAATTCCTTAATACTGTCTCTCCAAATCGATGGATCGGTAGGGGTGTAGAAGAACCTAACCAGGCCTGGGCACCAAGGTTCCCAGATCTAAGCCCGCTAGATTTTTATTTCTGGGGACATTTGAAGTCACTAGTTTATAAAACTCCAGTGACAAACGAGAAAGATCTAATAAACCGAATAGTAGACACCTGTGAAACAATAAGAAACACATCAAAAACTTTCGAGCGGATACGAGATTCAATGACTAGAAGAATGAATGCCTGTATCTTCGCTGGAGTTGGACTCTTTGAACAATTTATTGGAATACAATTCAGTTTCCTTTATTTTATTCTACATAATCAAAATTTCTTGAAATAAAATGTTTGTATTTCTTGCAAATTTTATTAGGACAAATACAGATTTTGATACAAAAATAACAATTCCAAACGAGTAAAAATAAATAGAATAGGATACTCAAACGTCGAATTCATTCCCTAATAATTTTTGTAAAAAAGGCAAAATAATGGTAATAACTTCAACACGCATCGATTATCAAATAATCGACTTGAAATTTTCAAGTCCAAATATCTAGAAAACGGTTGCTTATAGCAACTTGTAACAACGGCAGCTTTTTTACGTAGATATGATAGAGGAATTGATTTTTTCACTGAAAAATGTGCTAGAAGTACGCTCAAAAAAGTTATGAATTGAAAAAAAAAAGACGTGTAGGTGGCGCCCTCTACGGGTAAGGGCAATAATAATATCAGGTTCGAATTCGACACCTCAAAATACCTCTCAATACCAATTTTCGTTTAATTAGGGTCAGTTTTTCGAAAGTTATTTGAAAAAAACGAAAATAAAAATAAAACTTCAACACCCTGTATCTTGGAAATGAAGCGTTTCCGGGCATATATTCATTCGGACAATTCATATTGGAATATCGTGAGGAATCATCTCATGAAGTTTGTCAAAGTAATTTTGGATCACCCTGTACTATTGATTTTCACCTTTCACTCTTCATTTCTCCTGTTATCTTGTGTAATCATTCTGTTGAAATTCTGCATTAGCTATAATCAATTCATTTTTCACAGAGAAGTTTATCACGCTTTTTTCGTCATGTTTTTCTGGGCGTCATTCTATTCCTCTGCTATTGCATTCTACTTTTTTGTTTAAATCGCCCATCATTATTACGCTGCACTTGGTGTCGCCTTTTTTCCGTTGCAGTTCTTGCTTAAATTTTTCTTTCTCCTACTTTCTATCAATCTCATTCAACCCGTATGCTAGGTGTTCCTCTCTTTCTTCTCCTTCCTTTATGTTAACCATTATTGTTTTCATAATTCTGATGACAATGCATTTGTTATACATCCCCTCAAGCTGAAACACCAGCGCTTTGATAAGTGTGTTAGGGAATACACTCTTTTCAATCGTGCCTTCGCTCTGTGGAACAATCTACCTCCTGCTGTTGTGTCATCTCCATCTCTCAATGCATTCAAGAACTCACTGGACAGGTTCTACGAATTGAACCACCGAATATTTGCACAAGGATTTATCTTCAGATGAAGTCCATTCAATATAAATGTATATATAATTATCATGTACAAATGTGTGTATTAACGTATTCACATATCTCTTAAATGTAATTTGTCAATTAACCCTCCAAATTAGCTAAAAAGAGTTGAAAAGTTTAACTTCAACTCTTGTATTTGATAAATAAATAAATAAATTTTTGTCAGAGAAAAAATCAAAATATTGGTTCTAAAATTGCGAACGAGATTTATGTTTGGGGTTCGATTCGATTCAAAATTGGTATATGGGAAGGTTTCGTGGTCGAAAATCATTATTTTTTTGTCAAAATTTACAAAATAAAAATAACGATTCTATTCAAAATTGGTATGTGGAGGTTTTCGGGGTCGGAGATTATGATTTTTTTGTCAAAATTCATAAATTCAAGATGGCGGCTCCAAGATGGTGGACGAGTTTTGTGATTATGTACCGTTGCTATTCGATATTGGTATGTCAGTGTTTTTGGAGTCGAAGATTGTGAATTTAGTTGAAAATTATTGATTTTTCGTCAGAATCCAAGAATTGAAGATGGCAGGTCCAGGATGGCGGACGAGTTAATCTTCAGATGGTCTCCTCATTGAAAAACTGAATACTCACAGAAGAAGGGCCTTATAATAACGATGCTCCTACAAAAATGCATAGATTGGGGCCTACTTACTATAAAGCACAAAATAAAATAATTCAATTAAAAATCTTTTTAAAGACAAGATTTCATACAAATGCCCTAAAAATTTAAAAATAATTGCTTTGGTGAGTGACGTAGGTTATTACGTGAGTTATCTATTTTTAAAGTTATTTATGAAGAAATTGTTTACAATAATGAACTATTGCACAAATCGTTTTGACTATGTTATTCTTAGTGGCGATCTCAATATTGATTTTTCAACTGACTCGTGTGATGAATCTTCATTATCTAACTTCATGGATAGTTTTGGGTTGAAATGTCAAAACTTCGAACCTACTCGAATTTTTAGAGATAAGAATGGAAAAGTGACAAAATCCAAACTGGATTATTTTCCAACAAATTATTCTACAGATTATACAGAGAATGTAATAGACTTGGTTCTTGGTGACCATTTGGGTCTTGATATTGTTTTGAGGAATATTGAAATAAATGTCTTGAATTCTAGTATTAAAAATGATGTTAATTTCAGGAACTTATCTGAACAAAATTTGTTTAACTTACAACATTGGCTAGGTAAAGAAGACTTTCAGGGTGTTTTTAGCAGTAACGATGTTGATGTGGCGTTTAATATGTTCATTCGTACTATAATATATTATGTAGGTTTGACTTGTCCTCTAACAAAGAAAAAACGAAATAATGTATCCACCCCGGGATGGATCAGTAATGACATTATTATATATTATTAAGTATAAAAGTTTAAAGAAAAATTATTTAGGCAGAATAACTGAAGCGAAAAAAACTTATTATCAAAATAATCTTTAGAATAAAAATGTTCAACAAAAACAGAAATATATTTGAAGAACAGTCAGAGAAAAAACAGGTAAAACGAAAATTAGCTCGATAAATGAGATTGAAGTTCAAGGAAATATTATTAACAATGAGCAGAATATAACTGACGCATTTGCTGAATTTTTTTCATCTGCAGCAAAAAATGCCGTACTCTCGAATTTTAACAGCACTTATTTCAATAACTTTACTCCTATGAACATTGATAATACATTTTACTTTGCCCCTGTGGATGGTCATGAAGTGTCAGATGTGATTCGTTCTTTGAAGAACGTTACATCTGTGGGCATTGACTGTCTCTCAACAAAAATTATAAAAACTATAGGACTCATTATTGCAAGTCCTCTTTCAGAATTGATTAACATGAGTGTTGAATATGTCGAATTTCCTGTGGATTTAAAGACTGGTATTGTCACTCCATTATATAAAAAAGGCAGACGAACATTGTTAGAAAATTTTAGGCCGATTACTGTACCAACTGTCATATGTAAGATTTTTGAGAGATGCATACATACCAGCATGCTTGGTTTTCTCGATAAACATAATGTTATAAGCAGGCATCAACATGGATTTCGCCCTGGAAGATCGACGGAGAGTGCCTCGGTGGCTTTCTTCGATTACGTCCATACTGCGTTGGACCGCGGAAGGTTTGTTGGGGTACTCTTCTTTGACCTTTCTAAGGCATTTGACTCTATCAATATTAATGTTGCTCTGGGCAAATTATCTGGACTGGGTTTTCGGGGCATATTTCTGTCGTGGCTCGCATCTTATCTTGAGTATCGGAAAATTTGCGTAAAAGTGGATGATTGTAGATCTCAACTTTTTTATGTTGATCTAGGAGTTCCTCAGGGATCAGTGTTAGGTCCCTTGATTTTCCTTCTGTACGTCAATGATTTACCAAATTATTTGAGCACTGAACACATTTTTTTGTATGCAGATGATACGACAATCGACACTGATGCTGAAACCCCAGAAGAACTTTCCAGAAAATGAATATTTTGTCGAGTGAATTTACTGATTGGTGTACTAACAACTCCTCAATTGTCAATCCTGACAAAACAGTATGTCTACAGTTTTATTCTCGTACAAAAAACTCAAATGATTATTTTGTTCGCGTAAACAACAGAAATATATATTTTTCGGAGTCAATAAAATTTCTGGGCACATATTTAGATGCAAATTTGAAGTGGAATACACATGTTGATCAGGTGTGTGAGAGACTCAATAGTAGTTATTATGCAATTTTGCAGCTGAAAAATATATTCACACTAGAGCAATTAATAAATGTATACTATGCTCTCTCATATTCACATATTTCTTATAACATTGTCCTTTGGGGAAGTACGGCCAATGCTCGCAGAGTTTTTATCAGTCAAAAAAGACTAATGCGCCTAATCTTTGACTTAGATTACCGAACGACGTGTAGGAATCATTTTAAAAAGTATAACTTACTGACGGTACCATCGATTTACATTTATAAAACTGTAACATATGTTAAACTCAACATCAAGAGCTTCTCAAAAAATTCTGACTCTCATGACTATGCTACGAGGCATGGTGATTCATTTAGAAGTACAAAGCACCGTTATTCAGTTTACGAAAGCAGTCTTAAGTATAATGGAATACGATTTTTCAATCACCTCCCCAGTGATATCAACAACGAAAAAAATATTAATAAATTCAAAATAAGATTGAAAAAATATTTAGTGGAATCCTGCTTTTATGACATCAGTGAATATTTTGCTAATTCATAATTTTTTATTTTTTTTATTTGATTATTTGCTTGTTTGTATGGACGATATGTTTAAAGTAATATAGTTATTTGTTTATATCATGTATGATCTCGAAGGATGAATAAAGATTATTAATATTATTATTATTCATAATAACTTCTCAACAAAAAATTAAACCGACGAAAAACGGAACTGAAAAGCAAAAATCAAAATAAACCTTTTTAGTCTTGATAACTAAGCTCCTAAACTAATGTAACTTATTTTTAGTCGGCACCAAACAAACAAGCAAATGAGTTAGGTAAAGCGTAAAATGATGGTATCGAGATGTGCGGCGACATTTTGATGATTTTTGTAGTGATTTAATAATCTTCGTTGATTGTTTGTTTGGCGCCGACTCAAAATTAGTTACTTTCATTAGTTTAGGAGCTCAGTTATTAAGACTAAGGAGATTTATTTTATTTTTGGCTTTTCAGTTCCGTTATTCGTCGGTTTAATTTTTTGTTAAAAGGTTATTATTTTTCAATTTTTTGTGACTGAAATGTACTATTTAATTTTTGATTACTTCCAAAATACTCACTTACCCACCTTGCTTCAACTATTAACAGTTAAATAATCTACTTTAATCATTTATTGTTATATAATAGAAATTATGTTTGATAGTTCGGGTTAGTTTATTCCATCACTCGGTATATCATTCCATCCTTCCACAGAATGTTATCATTTTGACGGATATGGGAAAACAAAAATAATGACAATAGCAATATGTCAATGTCAACTACATATGTGAGCCAATGTTCACAAGTGAAAAATCAATCATCCCCTATTTTTCTACCCATAGGGGTGGACTACTCCATCCCACTTGGATGTGATCAACTATGAGTATACACTATTTGATAAAAAAAGAATCATCCACATCGGACAACCCAGTACAAAGTTATGCCTAATAGAATCGGTTAACGAACCAAAATTCAGAGGGTGAACGATAAATATCCTCCATTTTGCTACTCTTAGGGGAATATGTTTGTTTCCAAATTCGAATGGGACCAACTCCAAAGTACACTCTATCCAATGAAAAAATCATCAAAATCGAACTACTATGTTGAAAGTTATGCTTGGTCATACATAAAAAAAATATACGCGTCGACTAGAGAACCTCCTTTTATATTTCGTCGGTTAACTAGAGAATTTCGTCAGTTAGAAAGCTTGTTGCCTTTGTATGCGAACTGAAAACTATACGCGACTAGCTCTTGAATCTCTGATTCACGATATAACAAAGCCGAAGCAATCAGTTTTTACTTTTCAGGGCATTTTAATAGAAGTTTGTTTTCAAGAAGATTCTTTATTAATTATTTTATTTTTTCTATCTGTTTCCTTCCTAGTGGTTCCTTTCTCTTCTCGTTGTCTATAGCGATGTTTGAACTTTCCTTCGTATTTTTTTTTGTTCCTAACATTTTTGCTTTGAGCTGCTTTTTCGGTATATCTATTATTTTACTTCCATTTCATTTCGTTTATCATGAAGGATTCATAACATTCTATTATCAATATTTCAGGGCTTATTCTGTTGATTCCTCTCATTGTTTTCTGCAATTCTTATCTCTTGGGATAAGATCTCATTCGATATAAATTTTGTCTTGTGAGAAGGCATTTTCTTTTGTGAGAAGGTATTGTGAATTGCACGCAATAGGCTGCCGAATTACTCAACAATAATCATAACCACCCAACTACGCGATTTGTAATTCTCTAACGAATTGTTTTGAATTTTATCAATTTCCACGCAATTGTATAATTTTGTTGTTTGATTCTCCTGTGATTAATAGTGCGAACATTGTTTCAACTAACTGAAAATGCAAATGATGGGTTAGCCTTGTACGCATTGATCATAGCAAATAAAAGAATGAAATATAATTACCATTGCATGCTATGACCCCTAATGTACTTCTCTCTTCTGGAGGAGCCCATTTTCCCATAATTGTATGAACTGAAGGAAAAATCACGCCAAGAAAGACTCCTTGAAGGGCTCTGAAAATCTTCACTCCATCAGATCCAAAAATAGATGCAGCTGTTGGCATCAAAAGACTCAGAATAGAGCACATAGTCATAGCGCCCACCAAAAACCATTTGGGTCCATAGCGATTTACGATGTATCCTGCCCCAAACTGGGGTAGCATGAAGCCCCATATGTAGCATGATACAATTGAGTTTTTGTCGGTCCAGTTGTATGTCTACGAAAAAGTCAAAAAGATAAAAAAAAATTATAGTTAATTGAGATTGGGAAAGTGAGGTATCAACATGATTTTCAAGATTCTAAAGGGAAATACAGTGTCATCGCATTGCGATCTACACAGGTTCTCCTAAATTTACGAGTTATGAGTAAGCTTTCAGGGATAACTAAAACATTCTTTCTGGCCTACCGAATTCATTATGTTCAGACTTTCGGAATTTTTCACAAATTCCTCACCTTCTCACCTATCTTCATTCCTGAATTTCGAACAAATAATGTAGTGGTTTTCATTAATTTCAGGACTTGGAACTTCGCCAACCTCACTTATCGAAATGCACATATGTTCTATGCTCTCAATCGAACGCAACAAATTGGAATCACGTCTTCAGTTTTCTAGTAAAATGGTAACGGAAAAGCCCCTCTCGTGTACAAAATTCAAGTAGTCGGTTTATCAGTTTTATATGTGTTTTGGGGTGGTGAATCCAAATTTGAAGTTTGCTGACATAATTTCCTCAAGCGTTCGAAGATATTCGCAGAAAAACGGCGAAATTTTTGCCCGTAACTCCAAAACTATGCATTTCATCGAAATTACCATTCCATACAGAGTTGAAGTAGGCACAATTTACTATGTATTTCATTCCAATGTAGGAGAAAATGGTAAGTAGCTAGACCAAGTTGAAAATTGGCGAAATTTACGTACTTACGCAGAAAATAGCGTTCCTTGTCGGTTTTTTGCAGAAACCTCATGATCTACTCATTTCTCGAAGAAAAAGCAATACAAAATATTTCCTTCTTCTGTCCAGATGCCAGGAAGTGTTACGAAAATCACTGTTCCTTGATTTTTGGGCACCCAATGGAAAATCTCCAGGTATTCATTATATGCATCTTGGCGAATTAAAATGTATCGTAAATTTTGAACATCGTTTTTAGACATGCAGTGGTTGAATGTTTCTGAATCATAGAATTCACCGAGACAAATATTTCAATTGCAGGATGTGCTTATCTCATACTTCGTTCGGATCATTGAACCCAGATCACCCCTCTCTAATTGCTTCTCTAGTGGGACAAATTACTTATTGATTGTTTTTGAACGAGTGCTCGAATATCTCAATGATACTTGACATATAATCATTTTTAAATCACGCAAATATTCTATTGATCCCCAAGTGCCTTTCAAGGCGTGGAATGCATATAAAAATAGACAATAAATAGACAATTTTGGAAAACAAAGGAGTCTGTGGAATTCAGTGGAGTGAAGTACTTTACCTATTCACTGTCAACGTCCTACAGCCCATTCCTACAACTGACCTTTCTGCTCTTGAAAACCTCCTGTATCTTGTGCCGTGCAGAAGTCGCAGTTCCTGCATGTATAACTACAGCTGCAAAAAAGCTGGACTGTTTTGCACGAATATGTTTGCAACCTCGTGCAGTATGATCTGGTGGACGACCTTAACGATCCCAATGTCATCACTTGAAGGTATAACTTATATCTACTCTCAACAAATACTGAAATCACACTTTCATATGGTTGTACTTGAACCCACTTCCAAGTTGGTTACCTTGCGTGTGTTGATGTTGATGCCTTTCTCTTTCAGACCACCAGATAGAGGATGAGGGTACCCTGGAGCAACCACCATCTACTCCACCTGCACCACCATCTCCAGAACCGGGCCCTTCAGGGTACCTGCCTTTCGCCAAACGACGATGTAGCGACGTAATATGATATAATCATTATAACTTATCTTTTATAAAATAGTTAATTCAATAGTTGAATTGTGATACTGTTTTGATTAGAATTATTCAAGACTATATCATTTAGAGTTGTTTCATTACAACACCTATAATTCCAGCATACAGAACAATACTTTTGTATGACCATCATACCTCACATAATACAAAAAATCCCATGGTTTATTTATATGTTTCGGAACTGTAATGATTATAGGTCAATTGGAAAAATCAAACGAGTGGAAATGATTAAAAGGGGTTTAACTTAAGTATGGCAGCTACGACCGAAATAAGCCTCCAAGTCCACAGCTCTAACGGTCGCTCACCTTCTCACATACTAAGGACTTCACATGAACTCTATAGGAAATGGAATGCTCTTTCAATTTTACATAGTGCGTTCATCTGCGACAACTCGACGAAAAACGCTAGTTTTTTGAAGTAAGTAAATTTCGTCAATTTTCTCCTTGTTTTAACCCCACCCGTTGTTCCTGCATAAAAAAATCAACAAATTTTTGGTAAATTTTGTATACTTCAACTTTGATGACAAGATATTCTCGATGAAATACATCGTTTCGAACTTAAGGGCAATAAACTGAAAAAGGTGCGAAAATATTGCTCTATTATGCGAATATCTTGGAATACTTGAGGAAATGTTGTCAGAAAACTCAAAATTTGCATTAGCACTCCAAATATAAATATATAGAACCACGGAGAAATGAACTACCTGAATTTTGTCAACGTGTGACTACCATTTGATTGGATTATTATTTTCGAACGTTTAATCTAGTAAAACTGGACAAGAACCTTGTTGATTGTAGTCATTGATATCATTTTTGATAAAAAACTTGCCAAGAAGTATTTGTTTTTTCTCCAACTTTAGCTTTTCTTGGATTCAATCAATTCTCATTTCCTCAATGTGTTAACAAAGGATCAATAATGAATGGGGACTGAAATGTTATATTTTTCATGTTAGGTAAGAGAGAAACCAATTACACAACAGAAGGCGCTCGTACCGATATCGGAAAAATCACCCATGTTTAAATTAGATACCTTAAAAAAAGATTACCATGAAGCATCTATAAAAATAATATTCTAGTTCTGGTGTATTTTTATTTGTTTCATTGAATCTGATCGGAGCATTAGCATATATTAATGGAGTACAGGGTATTTGAAAGAAGTGATTGCTCGAAGTATCCATATAATATTTTATTGACAATAAAACAGACAATGTCACATTTACGCATTCTGTAAAAATTTTCGTGTTAGTTAAGGTATAAATGACCATCCAAGGTCTCCAAAAATAAGGGACTAAGAATAAGATTTCCTAAAATTACCGCCGCACATCCAGTTTCTGGAGAAGCCTCGGAAGATATCAAGTAACGAATATTTTGTGTATCCACATAACCATTCAAAAAAGGGGTTCCATCCGAAAAACGAAAAGAACATTTCGCTGATCCCACCACAAGCCATCTTCTCCATAATATTTTCCCAGGAATCCATTGCTCAGTCTTATCTTTGTAAGTTGGTGTAATATTCCCATCTTGAATGAGTGAAATTAATTTCCACCGCAGTTGGTGAAACCTCACACGTATTTGTTGATAATCTGAGGGAATTCGTTAATAATTTAATAACATTGACTAGTCCATAGCCTCATGGAGTTAGTAGTACTTGCTTGTCCTCTGAAATCAATTTTCGGTCAAACTTCTTAGCCGTATGAACACTGCCAATTTCATTGAACTCATTTCCCAGTCCCCTTGAAAAATTCCGGTAGGATGATCACGAAATCTTCAATCAGTAACTTTTGTTCCTGTGAGAATTTTCATGCGCTCACCAACAGGTGGTGAATAAAATCATTCAACTACGTGTCCAGAATCTCCCAGGCAGGTGATCAGTTGGAACAATCAGTATGATTGATTAAACAAGGAAATATTTCTCAGGATATGTTGAGAACTAGAATATTCAAAGGCATCAAAATGAAGATCTGTCGGGGGACCTTCAGGAGCAATACAAAGATGATAAAGTCGAGCTCCAGATGGCCTATACTAGGTATTATATTTTCTTGTCGAAAAATAACTAGAAAACCCCGTTGAGACGCTAACGGAATCCTCTCTCTGTATAAAGTTATGTTTATGCTTCAATAACTGCCAGATCACATACAATAAATTGTCTTACCATATATTCTAGCTAATCACTTGTATAATCGTAAAAAAATTTCAGAAATGTTTATGGTTTTCATGAGGTGAGCACTAAAGTTAATTTTTACTCCAATAGACTTCCCAAAATCCTATTATTTGGTCACCTTAATTTCAACTGAGTTTGTGTACAGTAACTTGAATTCTGCTGCCGAATGGGTTTTAAAACACATCTGTTTGATTCTGATTCTGAACTGATCACTGTTTCATCTGATTCTGATTGAGAACTGATTCGAATCTACACATTAACTCATTGAGCACTGATTTAGCGATGGAGAGTGACTGCGTACTGCCCGACATTGGTCGGGTATTGTTTGACTTTCTCATGATTCTGAATGAGTCTACAGCTAAATAATGCTTTTCAAATCTGTCTTATTACTGCCGCGATACTGTTGAAGACTGATTGACCGATTGCGAGTGTTTCCGATTTGCCTAGGCTTTTTATAGAAAACGAGATAGATAAGCGCGCTTAGGGAAAAATGAATTATGTTATACAATATGTTTTTTATGACTTGTTTATTTTTTTCTTGATTTATGTTATACTTTTTCATAGCATTATTATCTAATGGAGTGATAAGTGTAACA
Source organism: Gonioctena quinquepunctata (assembly GCA_018342105.1). NCBI lineage: Eukaryota > Metazoa > Arthropoda > Insecta > Coleoptera > Chrysomelidae > Gonioctena > Gonioctena quinquepunctata. Next base: position 22,888 of record JAFIRS010006519.1, read on the forward strand.
ACATTTCATATTATTTATGAGATTAATAACCTGTTTCGTGAACATATGTGTTCAATTTTTAACATGTGGAAGGGTGAAATATGTTTGTTATGTATTCAGTACGTTTGCTATATATGTATATATATATATATATATATATATATTTATATATATATATATATATATATATATATATATATATATTTATATATATATTTATATATATATATATATATATATATATATATATATATATATATATATATATATATATATATATATATATATATATATATATATATATATATATATATATATATATATATATATATATATATATATATATATATATATATATATATATATATATATATATATATATATATATATATTATATATATATATATATATATATATATATATATATATATATATATATATATTTATATATATATATATATATATATATATATATAACAATATATATATATATATTGTTATGATGCGTTGATTGCGGTCGTTTCTAATTTTATTTTATATTTGTTCATTTACTTTCCACAATCAGACATCATAACAAAAATAAATAATTTATGTGTTTTGTTTTACTAATATTTTACTATTATTTTGCTATTTTCAAAAATCTTTATGCTAATTTCTTTTTTTTAAGATTTATTCAATATGTATTGATGAATAAATACCCATATAAATATTCAATATCTCCGGCTATGCTTTTTACCTTCTTTCCTTTACCTTATTTCCTTCACCTTCAGCTGACTCAATGGGTACGCCTATGGATCTCAGAAGTTGATTTTACTGTGGAGCCCTCTCGACGTCAATTTCAGAAATTAGCAATTCATTGTTGATGAAACATTGAAAATAAAGTAGAATTCCATCAGAATAATAATTTCCTACATTCAGGAAAAGCTTATTATTACCTACTCTGCGATAAATAACCCAATTAGTGCTTCAGAAACAAGTATATACAGCAAACAATGAAATTATGGAATAATAAAGTGAATTCAACCTCGTTTTGTAGGTTATGTGTTATTTTAAAATAATTCGTGAAGAGTTCTATGAAAATCGTTCGAAAGTTAAGTTCTTATTTGCACTGTGGCAACTTTTATGGTTTCAACAAATACCTGGGACCTCATGTACCAAACTGCTCAGCGTTTCGGATTCTCTCCCGTTATTGGATACTGCTACTGCTCTCGTCACTGGGACTTCTCCTCATTTATGAATTTCCATTGTAACAAAGGTAATGTTAACTCTGCATTTGTGAATTTTTTATCTGGTAGTCTTTTTCATATTTTCCTAATGTTTTCTTGGCTAATAACTGATTTTATTCCAAATTGTTTGTTTGTTCCAAATTTTAATTCTCAAAGTGGTTCTTCCCAGAATTATTTTTTTCACAATATACAGGTGCATTTAGTCAACATAAACGTAACTTTAGCACAAGCATTGTCATAAGCGTAAAAATAATTATGTATAAAACCTATTTTATACAAGTTTTAGTGTTTCCGATCAACATTTCAAATTTATGAGAATGTCCAAAGAGATGTAGGATCATTTACTCCAATCGGAACATGTATTCGTATTCTGTATTTTTAGCATAATTGTAAGATTCTTAAAATTGGGATTTTCAGGGTCACATGTTTTTAGCATAAACTTAATAATGTTGTATAAATAGTGCCATTTGATATAACAGGTTCAACTTTCGACTTTAACATATATTTAAGCACAATTTAAAAGTGATGTTGACTAAATGCACCTCGCTTGTTGATTCTCTCCCCTTGATACCAACACATTTTGTTTTGGTTCTTGAATTTTCGATTTTGACACACTTTCTGTAGCACTTTTCATTATTTTCACTTCTTTAACAGTTTTAATTTATGAAACTTTTCTAACTACCTTATAATCTATATACAATACATGTAAAATTATTGTTTTGACGTTTCAGCTTTTCTTTATTTTCGAAATTACTAATTTTGCATCAAGATCTCTCCTGGCATGTCATTGGCCACGTTTATACCGTGTCTTGGTATGCTGACTAATGATTATATTCCAACCTAATTATGTTAGTCCGTGTGGTATAAACTGTGCACTTGGTCAAGTAACTAGCTTGGTTTGGTACCGAAATTTGTTGTGTACCAGACTATATTAGTGGGTTGACTAAGATGGTGTAAACAGTATGATAAGTTTTACCAACCGTGACTGTAAATTTTGGTTTGAAAGATTGCTAAACGTTCTGTCGTGGTTATCGCACTCGCTGAATGAACCGAATGGAAACAATAGCCATAAAAGAGAGAGCGAGAAAGTGTTAGTGAAAAATATGTTCTGTGATTCTTAACCTCAGTTTCCGCATCGGAAATTGTTTTATATATTTTTGTTAGTATTTTCTATATGAAATGAGTTGCTGTAGTTCAGAACCTCCTATAAAGAAGTCCAAAGGTATTAATTGGACAGATGAAGAAACCAGTGCGTTTCTCCAAATATTTTTGGACAAGAAAATCATATCAATTTTGGATGGCAAAAAATTTAAACATCTAGACATTTACAAGAGCCTTGACGAAGACTTGTTGAGTAGGGGCTTTACAAAAACTGCTGAACAAATAAAATTAAAAATGACTGAGCCTGAGCTCACTGACATCCAGACATTGTCATTGACAGATGACACAATTCCGAATTAGATAGCAGAGTTTCAATCATTTTTCTTGATTACATGACTAAATAAATACCAAACCAGAACCAGGTTGGTTAATTGATCATTTGACAAAACACGATGTAAAAAAACGATTACTAAAACATTTGGTTTGAATTTGGTCACATACACTTGGTAAGGTTACCAAATTCACATACGGTATAAACGTGGCCATTGGCTGTTGTGTTTAGATCCAATTTCACATACAGGATGTTTGAACTGTTAATATTTTGTTATCTGCTTGTGATCACAAAATATATTCATAAATTTTGATTTCTAATTTTTTTTTAAATTATGCCAATGATTGTAATGTTGAAAACATGTTTATTATGAACATAGGTATCGATTAATATTATACAAGGTTTCAGAAAAATGGTAGAATTCTCAGAAAAACTGTAAAATAACATAGCACAGTTTCCTGACTTGTTTTTTGGGTAACCTTCCACAGTCGGCAAATGAAAATATAATCAGGAAAATCTATACAAGTGTATAAAGGGCAAACTAATCAGTTCACCCCGATAAGTGATTGCGTTCACCAAATTATATTTCCTATAGAAAAATAATTCAATTAGTCAATAACTTGTCGTTTCCTGAATTAGCCTATCAAAATTTTTTTTTTTAATTCAAAAAATACTTCTCTTTATAGTTTCTGATTATTTATGGGTTTTTTCTTTATCATTATTTCAACTCTTTAAACATTCAACATACTTCTAAATATAACAATATATATATATATATATATATATATATATATATATATTATGATGCTATAATTGCTAGTATTTTGATTTTTATTATTTTTGATTATTATATTTTTTTTAATAACTTGTCAATATAATAAAATATTTGCCATTTGTTATGATAAGTTTGATTGAATGATTTATTTTTATTTGAAAATTTTGAGAAGAAATACCTATCATAACAGTAATAAAATATCAGGCTATGTTGCTTACTCTTTTTCACATACTCTTTTACTTTATTCCAGCTCAGTCGGTACGCATATGGAAACATGATATCACTTCCTCTCAAAGCAGGATTCAGTGGTGCCATCTAGTTGCTTTGCTTGAAAATACGGTTTTATGAAAATTGCAGGTTGTAATGTGATCAACAGATGAGTAATGAATGCAGAAAATAGTCGAGTAACTATTCTTTCATTAAATCAAAAACTTAAATGTACCTATCCTGCGAAAATTAACTTATGATATGTGAGAAGTGAAGTACTTTGCTAATGAGCAAATCAAATGACCTGTTGCAATTTGAATATTATTTTTGTCTACTTGAGATCTAAAGTTTCAGTCATGGATTTTGATTTCTATATTTTTTATAGGTTGCGCAAATTAAATGAATTGTTGGCAACATATTTGAGAGCTCCACTACTAAACTCTTGGGACATCTGCGTCGACTAGAAAATGGTACAAGGTTTCAGAAAAGCAAAATGCACAGAAAAATTGCAGAACAAACAGCAGTTATTTATGTGATATATAAGTATCATTATATAACTTTTTATTCTTTCCACATTGAACAAATATTTCTCATAACAATATATATATATATATATATATATATATATATATATATATATATATAAAATTATAAGTGTCATTATAATTATTTTTATATATATATATAGATAGATGGATGATACGAAATATTGAGAACACTAAAAGTGTGAAGTTTCTGCATGAAATGAAAAACTACTCGAAAAGTCGTAAATAATCTAAAAAAAATTTTAGAATTCATCTAAAAGTTAGCCTGATAACACAGTTACGATGGCAATAAATAATAATACAAAGGAGAAGTTATATAAAAAATTCGGTTATACCTACGTCTAGCCGAGTGTCATGACCCATAATTACAGAAAAACTTTCATTCATGAGAAACAACACAATATTAATGAATATGAACTCTATAGCCAGAAAACAAGGCCCGTTATGAATATCTTGTCACCCGCTAGACAGACGAAACCACAAAAAAAATCACCCTCTTCACAAATAGATCATAAGTAGCTCATCATTTTCGCTGATAGTCATATCTAAGAAATTTAACGAGTAAAGGAACACGCTATAAACTCATATGTTAGGACAGCCCATTAATGTAACTCACCCGCGAAAGAGATAAATTCTTCGTCTCTATCCATTTGCGGTGACAATAGCAAGCCATTAATTATCAAGCCGCTGATTTATTATGACAAGTAACAAAAAATTACCTACGGTGATAAACAGTTGCCCCCCTATGCGCTACCTAAAAACATCCACCTCCGCGGACGGGCAGATGGATATGAAAACGCAACTCAATCGCAAGGAAAGGGTTATTCTGAGAACAGAAATCAGTACGGTAATATGTTCAATCAGTTCATAGTACAATAGAGAAAAATAAGTCTATATAACACGGCTATTCCGATGGTCATGATAGATTGATAAAAAAGTTAAAATCCAAGTGACAAGTCATTCAGTTAGCAAAAGTCAGTCAATACAGAAAAGTTGCTCCGGTAATATGTTCCTCTCAAAATGAGGTTAGGTTCATTCGATCACAATATAGTGAAATAAAGATGAGAAGTGTACAAATATAATCGTCTTGCAGTTAACTTAAGAAGCCATCAAAAAAATTATATTCCAATCAAAGTAAACCGAGAAATGACTACCCAAAGTGAATTCACAAGTAAACAGAATTCTCCAAAATTACCTATTATTTATCAACGATTCAAGAACGAAATAATCAACGAAAAACCTCGAATCGAAAGTTCATGACCTCATAGAAAACCGTATCCATACTTGGCTAATCTACAGTGCGAAGTGAAAATAAAATAATCAATTTCAGCGGGAACAATCAAAATAATAATACAATTGAGCTAATTGTCGTTTAAAAGCCATCTCAAGTGAATAAGCGTTGACCCTGCTGATTTAGCGTTAGTTCATATATGTTTTCTGTATTTATGTTTGGGAAATTGAATCCTTCATAATGTGAATGTGTCTTCAAATGTATCTCTATATTCTTATGTTCCCTGAGTTTTCAAAAGATAATTATTTCCAGTCGTTTTTGACAATTGATGTCACTATTGTTTTTAGTCAATCTAATTTGTAGACTGATGAAAAATAACTTCAAGTAAACTACACCCTATTCTTGGAATATCGTATCATCTCATCCGTATGTAGAACGGATGAAATACTTTGTTAACTTTTATAAAATATATATCTATATTCTTAATATTTATATGAGTTCATTATTGTTTTTGAATTTTTCTGAAAACGGTACGTACTTCCTGAATGAACAACTCAACGCCCAAGTATAGAAAAAAAGAGATATTTCCTGTAGACCGCTTCAGTGAAATAATCTCGGATCGACCATCCGCAGACAGTCGATGCTCTTGCTGCTTGTTTTCTCAATCTAACAACAAGTTTGGTGTTGCAGGTGTGTATTGTTAATTCATGACACCCTGTATATGGTCGGGCTTAACATTTCGTTGGTCCGATTTGGGGTATTTACTTCCTCAACTCTCTCCAGGCTTAACATTTGGGGTTCAGGTGTGTGGTTTTTGAATAAATAACACCCTGTATATCTCCAGACTCATCACGAGGGACGCGACTAGGAATATGTGTTCTACATTAATAACCGTTAGCGAACGTACCGAATGCATAACAAACAGATCCCACCCTTCTACATGTTGAATAAAAATAAAACACATATGTTCACGAAACAAATTATAAATCTCATGAATAATATGAAATGTCACTCCATTTGATAAGAATGCTACGGAAAAAGTCATTAACATAAATAAAGAACAAAATAAACAATGTCCTCTCGCTTACGATGAGCAGAAGTCATAAAATACAAATTTTATAACATAATTCATTTTTCCCTAAGTGCGCTTGCCCATCCCATATTCTATGAGAAGCCTAGGCCAATCGGAAACACTCTCAATTGGTCAATCAGTCTCCAACAGTATCCCGGCAGTAATAAGACAGAATCATTTAGCTGTAGACTCATCCAGAATCAGGAGAAAGTCAAACAATACCCGACCAATGCTGCGCAGTACGCAATCACACTCAATCGCTAAATCAGTTCTCAATGAGTTAATGTGTAGATTCGAATCAGTTCTCGATCAGAATTATTTCTCAAGCAGTAGATAAGATTTAGTGGAGTTCACATTTCTAGAACCTCGCACTAGTAACAACAATATACAGAGAGATGATCTCGTTAGCCGCTCAACGGGGTTTTCTAGTTATTTTTCGTCAAGAAAATATAACACCCAGTATAGGCTCGACGATTTCATCTTCGTAGGGCTTCTGAAGCTGCCCACAACAGATCTTCATTTTGAAGCCTTTGAATATTCTAGTTCCCAACATATCCTGGGAAATATTTTCCTGTTTAATCAATCATACTGCTTGTTTCAACTGATCACCTGCAAGGGAGATTCTGAACACGTAGTTGTATGATTTTATTCTTCACATGTTGGTGAGGGCATGAAAATTTTCACAGAAAAAAGTTTCTGATTGAAGATTTCGTATCATCCTACCGGAATTTTTCAAGGGAACTGGTCAACGAAGTCAATGGAATTGGCAGTGTTCATACGGCTAAGAAGTGTAACCGAAAATTGATTTCAGAGGACAAGCAAGTACTACTTACTCCATGCAGATATGGACTGGTAAACAAAATACTGGAATGTTATTCAATTACCAACGAACTCCTTCAGATTATCAATGTGTGAGGTTTCACCAACTGCGATGGAAACTTATTCAAGTTGGGAATATTACACCAACTTACAAAGATAAGACTCAGCAATGGATTTCTGTGAGAATATAATGGAGAATATGGCTAGAGGTGGGATCAAATTAAAACAAATGTTATTCGGATGAGACCTTTTTTTTGATAGTGATGTGGATACACAAAATATTCGTCCCTTGATATCTTCCGAGGTCACTCACAGTTTCTCGAAAAACTGGAGGTGCGTCAGTAATTTTAGGAAATCACATTCTTAGACCTGTGTATAGACTACAGTGTATAACAGATCCACTTACAGGAATATCTGGATTATCACTTGCTGTAGAATTCGTCATGGCCAAAATGGAGATGGACATGGAGCTATTATTACAGGCCATGAGGAAAAATAGAAATCCACACATGACCACTTGAATATATCTCTTGCCGAAAATGGGACCTGTGAAATAATACCGTTAGATGAGAAACCTATATCGAATCATTTTCGAAGGTTATACTACTGAAAATCATCAATCCATCATATCGCTCACTGAAAACAATAGCCATCGCTTAATTGAAAATTGCGCAACTTCAATAATTTAATTTTCTATTCATTCGAGTTATCCTTCTTTCAAATAACACCGAGAAAAAGGGTCCAAATGCACTAGTGCACTTTAGTGCATTTGTATAAAATTTTATCTTAAAAAATTTTTTTTTTAATTTTTATTTTTAACTTTTTAGTTCTGTTTGTATTGACAACTAATAAAAGCTTGTTTTCAAAAAAAAAAATTAGTTCATTTATTTTTAATTTTTTAGAATTTATGATGTAAATATCTAGTTTAATAATTTATATCTAATTCATGTATGAATTCTGACGAAAAATCATAATCTCCGAGCCCAAACACCCCTAGATACCAATTTTGAATAGAATCGGACAATAGTCACAAGAGTTGTCCGCCATATTGGAGCCTCCATTTCGTTTGTTTTCCTGATAAAAAAATTATAATGCATTGTCACCGGAATTATGTACACCTGCCAAATTTCAAATCAATCCGACGATTGAGAGTGGGTCAAATGTAACTTTCAAGGTCTGATTACATACAGACAGTCAAACACCGCGACAGGGAAAACTAGAAATGAAATCTTGTAGAAAAAATTTTGACCTCAAAAACCTCCACATACCAATTTTGAATAGAATCGGACCATAATCACAACACTCGTCCGCCATTTCGGAGCCGCCATGTTAAATTTCAGAATTTTGACAAAAAATCACAATTTTCGACGGCGAAAACTAGTTTAATGATTTCTATCTGATTTATGTATGAATTTTGACAAAAAATCATAATCTCCGACCTCGAAAACCCCTAGATACCAATTTTGAATAGAATCGGACCATAATCAGAAACATTGTCGGCCATATTGGAGCCGCCATTCTGTTATTTTCACAACAAAAATTTCATAATGCATTGTTACCGGAATTGTGTACACCTGCCAAAGTGGGTCAAATTCAACTTGCAAGATTTGATTACAGACAGACACACAGACAGACACCGGAACAGGTGAAACTAAATGAAAGCTTGTGAAAAGAACTCTGACAACAAAGTAATTACCATTATGAAAGTTTTCAAGCTTCTATCAACAACCGCACTAAGTACAAATAACTTGCTCCTTGTCTTGATTGAGCATATGTAATTGAAGTGTTATTGGAAGTCATAAACACACAGAGTGTTAGTCTTCATTTTATAATTATTGTACTTTGATCTTTTCATAAATATCAGTGTTATTAGGAAGATCACGGGCATGCCCAAATGTATCACCAACGGCTTGTTCATACAAGTGACCGGTAGCATTTCGTTCACGCAGTGATGCATGTGATTGCGTCGTACATAGAATGTCGAAAATCGCTTGTTTTGTATTGTTATAGTTCATACTTATATACAAACAATATTGCATGGTGTTCCGTGAATATCGTGAACTGTACGATGGAATTTCCGAAATGACTAGCAGCTTGAGGATTTTGTTATAGTATTTTTGTCTGAAGTTCCTGATACAAAGTGTGACATATTGGCATATCTTATTGGTAAAAATCACTCCATATATCAGATTCCGTTTTCACTAACTCTAAAACCCAAATATAAATTTTATTACATTATCCTGAAATTATGAGAAACATTGGACCACTGAAACATTTGTACACACTTCGTTTTGAATCCAATCATAGAGAGTCAAAAATTGCTGAAAATGTTGTGTCATCACGGATCAATATTACTTAAACCTCAGCTATCAAACATTAACTGAAATTATGCCAGAGATTTATATCAAATAGGGGATTTGAAAAAAATTATATAACTTTTGAAAAACATGCTAGTACTCAACGTGTATATGATATTATACCAGGTATGAAATAAATATGCTCATCCACTGAGAATGTTAGGAATAAAATAATCCAAATCGAAAACATAGGTGTACCAATTTTTGGTATCGTTCGTTTAATCTTAGTCAATTCGATTGATGAGGTATGTTTTGTTTTTGAAGAAATGGAAATAATATATATGAACAGACATTTATTTGCTTATGAAGTGGAATTCACTCACACAAAAAGATGTGTTTTGCAAACACAAATTGAGTACTCTAGACACAGTGAGATTATTCTCCATTCAAATGTAAAAAGTACATTACATGTTTCCGATTCGAAGCTCCCAGGATCATTTCAAAAAGTTATTATATTCAAAATTATAATCAATAACGTGTTATATTTCTAAACAATATGTTTTTAATTAATAATTTTAGTGCATACATTTTAAAATGTCTCAAACTCATATTTTTAAATTAAGTGATTTTAACCTGATGATGACAAACCCTAGGTCGAAACGTCGTTACGGGGGCAATATGAGTAATTCTTGATCAAGTCTTTTTCGGTGAATTTATTAATTTCGATGACTTTTTCGCACTCGATTTGTTAAAGTTGGAATTATTTTGTATCTTTGATAATTTCAATGTTCGCATACATTGGTAATTGAAGTGTACAGAAGCACATGGTAACTAACATGACAATCACTGCTATAACGTGAAAGAGTATTTTTGTTGAAAAATCAATGAGTTTTAAAGTGTTGGAATGAAAAGTAAGTATCACAAATTGACTAACCCACAAAGATAATACGAGTGCGGAAAGTGAATTAGCCGTTCAAATTATCTTTCGGCTGGAATTTTTTCGGAAAATTCTCCAACTTTTATGATCTGCTTGGGGAGAAATAGGTAGATTTCCGACTTGATTCATCCTTCATTTTGTCCCCTTCCATTTTCCACGGAATAGGATGGTTCTCACAAATAACAAAAATTAAAATAGGAAGGTTCCCGCTCCGATACATTCTTCATTTTGTCCCCATTCATTTTTCATGAAATAATAAGGTTCTTGCAAATAAAGAAAATGAGGCCACAGAAGTCAGGTTGTGGCGTGATATTGCACACGTGCACCCCGGCGCATGTCCCCAAAATGATAAACATGTTCTTACCTTTATTGTTGATACTTTCTGAATTCAGCAAATCCGAACAAGTTTCAGAATTGCCTTTATCCACATGGGTGTTTTCTCCCAAAACAGGTTCGAACTCTCTCCACATATTCCCAGGGGCTGTTCTGAAACGGAAGAAAGTTGAATTTTGGAGTAATCTCCCCTATAACTCATGAGGGACAGAAATTCACTCAGGAAGTTTTTAACTTGTGCCCTGAGGTTAACGTACCATCTACCAACTACATAAAGAGCAACAAAAATGGTGTGTATCGTTAACGAAATAATTTTATTATTAGTCTCTTAGCAACCCAACAACTTAACATATTTCGTTTCAGCGTGCGTACGAATTTTATGACACAATTCCAGGAATAAGACAGTAATTTTAGACTGAAGAGAACAGTCGACAAAAGAAATGAGAAAGATAATAGGGAATTCTCCCCAGTTTGGGTAGCAAAGGCAAAGGCAAAGGCAAGTTTAAACTTTATGATTATGAGTACCATTTATACATTTTTCAAATTCGCTGCAGAAACTATCTAAATAAATTTATCAAATATGGGGTTTTTAATTTCAACTTGCTTTGTTTCTAGTTCACAAATTGGCAACAGCGTCTAATAGGCTATATTTATTAGTTCTTGTTCCTACTTTTACAAACTACACGTCTTATTTGTCAATATAACCCAACTTTTGTTGAATTCATCTTTATCAGTTATTTACAGGATTTATCAGTAGTTATGAAGAAAGCGTGTTCTGTACCCACTTGTAAGAATTTCTCAGAGAGATAACAAAATTATGTACACTTAAGGTTTATTTGATTTGAGAATCAAACTGTTCTTGGAAAAAACAATCCAAGGCAAAATATAAATTTTAGTTCAACAACTTTACAGGCCAAATGTAAATATAACCCTTAAAAACTGAGTTATCTTCCTTTATTACTTGGTCGTTGCCTCCTTTGCGGTGCATGGAACAGAAATTAGCAGAATGGCACGTTTCTAACCTGATCAAATATATCCATCTTTGTTTACATTATTTTGTTTTGTTTTGTTTCCTTTATTATCTATCAAATCTGCAGGCGATGTTGCCAAACGGTGAAATAGAAACAAAGCACTTCAAATTTCAAATCCCCATATTTATTTATCTTTTTTAAGTATTTGAAATATTTTTTGGGAAAAAAGGTTAAATAACAAGTTTGAAATGCGACGTTTCAGAGATATTTCATAAAAAATACTCCACTATCATCTGAAGGAGAATTCCCCATTGCGCTTTTGGAACGTATATTCGTAGATACAACTAAAGTTCTACGAAATACGTAGACGTTAACGTACACGCAATACGCAAACATTCATCAACCAAAATAATACCTGAGAATGCAGTGAAAGATTTGTACTTATATCGAGTTGTGGAATTTTTATATTGTACTCTTTAGTTGGATTGGGTGCAAAATCAATCAAATGTTCGACTTTCGAGTAGATTTCAAAAGAGATACTACCTATTGGTTCCGTCATAACAACAAGACTTTCAATAATTTTTTATATATCGTCACAGCTCATGGTCTCCAGAACCATACCAACAGTTCTAATGTCAGGATCTGAGTACTGAAAATCTCAGATCCTAAATTCCATAAACAGAATTCAAACATTCTCTTTAACCTTTTCTCAGAAAATTCATAACCATTAAACTTTACTCAATAATATTCTATATAATACTTTGTCTCACTTAGAAGTACTAGCCTTGAACAGTAATAACTCGAAAATTGTCTCAAACAACTATGAAACTAACACATACCCCTACTCAACTCTCTTTCAATTCATTACCATATATAAGAGAGAACACTCCTAATCTCTCCAGATTATTTCACAATCCTGAAAAATTCAAAATATCATATAAAACAGTTCCAACAATCAGGATCAATTTATTTCAAAGTTAAAGATAAAATTCCAATTCTTTCAATGTCAAATGTAATTAAGAGTGTTCCATGTCATGGCTTTAATAAACGATATATTGGTCAAACGCAAAGATCATTATCGAACAGAATAATTTCTCATAAAAGTGACTGCAGATTGCACCCTGAAAAATATGCTCTAGAAGAACATGTGAATAAATTTGACCGCCAGATGAATTACGATTCAGTGAAAGTGCTAGCGACAGAGTCACATACATATAAGAGAACATTCTTAGAAATGGCTTACATTTCCCAAGAAATAATTATATAAATAAAAAAAAAACAGATATAAACCATTCGAGTGAGATCAACTCTTATGTATTGTCCTTAGATATGAATCAAAATTGACAACAGTGTAATGTCAAATGATAGTTCTTTTAACATTATCCCACCTGGTA
>JAFIRS010006520.1:0-36078 GCA_018342105.1 Gonioctena quinquepunctata
TGGTTCATTTGAACACAACTTATCGCAAACCTCTGTAATATCACTTTATCGTGAACTGAAAGCAATTTATTGGTTTTTATACGTGAACATAACCAACAATTACGCCCCCAAGATGTGCCGAATGGAATATCTCTATCTCAATATTATCTATTAATTTTACACAATTTTCAAATGTCCACCAGATCGCATACAGACTTTCCAAATTTCTAGACGTTTAACCCGAACTTTGAGCATTCAATATACAAAATGGAAATTTGGTAGCACTTGGAACAACCAATTTATTTCTGAATCACGACGGCAGTCTCATTTTACCAATGAGCTTTCCGACCTCTCAAAAATACTAAAAATATACAGTGTGATTTACATTTTGAATCACATTAAATTCCCAAATATCAACCATATTGAATTATGTGGCATTTATATTGAAAAAAATACTATGTGGAGAATGTTTCACACCTGAAATGCAATTCAGGCAAAGTATAATTATATTTCCAAACGACGCCTTTTTTTATACATCATTAGGGGTTGATTTTTTTTATATTCTGATCAATGTTCAGAAGTTTAATGTCCATTTTTCATTCACGGATATTTGGATCTAAGGTACCAAAAATGGATATCGATTGGACAACACGTGTTCTGCGAGTATTCTTCCGTTGAACAACTTTCGCCTTTGGTCACCAATACATAATATGATGTTGCAATATATAAAGGCCCCATTACATTGATGTCGTAATAAATGTTAAAAGACGCTAGTTGTGCGTTCAGCGTAGTATTTCATAAAGGAACATGAAAGTTACCCGGGTGAATGAGCCACATTATACATTGCCGTATGCAATATGGAGCATAACACGTAATTGTAGTAGCCAGAGTGGATTCGGTTTCATTTTCCATTGTGCGAAATGGAACATAACAAATTATGTGTAGTTGCGTTTGAATCGGAGCTGAAATAATGGTTTTCAAAATGGTGATTGCATATCGTGATGAGCAAGAAGTTGACTACGACCATGAGCCATGAAATGGTACACTCATGCAATTAGTAGTGCACTCATGGGTTGCTTAGTTGACCCATAGGATAATTATCATGAAATCCTTATAAATATAATTTGGTTTACAAAAAATGGTTCTTTGGTTGAATGGGAGTAGTGTATTTGGAGTTAACAATCAATTCGTTTCACTCATAAAATCTTTTGTAGTTTAAAAAAAATCTTGATATATAAAAGCAAACTACTGTCATAAGTACTGGATAGCCTACTTATCACTCTATCCTCTAGAAGGCACGTTAGGTAGATCCAAAATTTGACTGACATGATGATCTCCTCATTTCAAGAGGTTACATGGAATTTTCCAATATCATATCTTCTAAAAAAAAAAAGTTTTTTTTATTGAAAAAAAATTGTAATATCTCTTCGAGTAGAATCTCTGTATGTCAGGATAGAAAGGAGGTTCTAGAAAGGAGTTCTAGCCTCAGAAAGAAATAAACTACCGCTATAAATAAAAAGAAAATGCAAAATTGCACATAGTTGATGTTTTTTTTTTCATTCAATTTTAATTGGAAACTACGATAGATTAATGAGCGTCGAAATAATTTCCCAAAAACACTCGAATACTCCCACCAGACCTCGCGAAGAACTTAATATTGTTAGGAATTCTCATAGCAGACATTTTCAAAACTAATATAAACATCAGACAAGCGGATGAAGTGACTGTAGCTAATGACACTGGAAGTTGTTACTGCAATATGTCTATATCTTCTGTGCCTATATTTGTGTGTATATATGTAGGGTAGTATTTTTTTACAAGCTTTTACTTAACTTGCTTCGTTCGTATGTTATTCTGTCATTCTTTCCGGTTCAAAATTTGTAATCTATTTTTGGAGCACTTGCGACATCCGATTGAGCTGAAATTTGGCAGGTGTTCATCATCTCGGTGACTATGAATTATGAAATTTTTGTTAGAAAAAAAAACAAAATGGCGGGTTTTGTGATTATGGTAGGATTCGATTCAAAATTGGTATGTGGGGGTTTTCGGGGACGGAAATTGTAAATTTGTTGTCAAAATTTGACAATTCAGCATGGCGGCTCCAAAATGGCGGAGAAGTTTTATAATTATCGTCCGATTCTATTAAAAATGGTTGTGGGGGTTTTTGGGTCGGAGATTATAAAAATTTTTTGGTTAAATTGAAATGGCGGCTCATGGAAATGACGCTCCAAAATGGCGAGATTTAGGTTTATGATACGATTCGATTCAACATTGGTATGCAGGGGTTTTCAGGGTCGAAAATTATGAACTTTTCTTTTAAATTCATAAAATCAAAATGGCGGCTCCAAGATGGCCGATGATGTCTGAATTTATGGTCCGATTCTATTCAAAATTGGTATGTCGGGGTTTTCGGGGTTGGAGATTATGAATTTTTTATCAAAATTCTGAAATTCAAGATGGCGGACGAGTTTTTTATGGCTCGATTCGATTAAAAAATGGTATGTATGAGTTTTTGGGGTCGGAGAATATGAATTTAGTCGAAGATTATTGATATAGTTGAAATTCACAAATTGAAGATGGCAACTCCATCCATCTGTATTTGAACTTTTCGCGACAAGCTTTTGAATCTATAACTCACGGAATAACCTACGTCACACCTCCAAAGCAATTATTTTTGACTTTTTACTGCATTTGAATAAAAGCTTTTCTTAAGAAAGGTTTTTCATTTATTATTTTATTTCCATCTGTATTACGTATAATACGTTTTTCAAATTTCGGGGGTTTGTGTATTTATGTATTTTTCATATTGTATTCCTGAAAAAGGCGAGATTTACCGCTGAAACGTTGACAAAATGTAAAAGTAGACTGATTCAAACACAGCACACTCACCTCTCGAAACAAACT
This sequence comes from Gonioctena quinquepunctata, assembly GCA_018342105.1. NCBI lineage: Eukaryota > Metazoa > Arthropoda > Insecta > Coleoptera > Chrysomelidae > Gonioctena > Gonioctena quinquepunctata. The sequence continues at coordinate 2,884 of JAFIRS010006520.1, forward strand.
AACAACAATTGAAATATTGTCAATTATTGTCCAAGCAGAACTATCAACACGTGCCATTGTTTTTTGTGGTAATTGTAACCTCAGTTTTTTAGAACGGCAGCACGATATATTTGAAATAAAAATGATAGCTTCGCACTGTCATTTCAAAAATATTTCGGCGATCGCCTGCCAACGATGCACTTCAAAGTCAAAAGGTATTGAAAGCGCTTAGGCAGAAGCGTACGAAAAATCTTAAATCGTGAAAATTGAATAAACCATTATAGTATAGGATCCCGATATAAAACAACCTTCACCGGGATGTTTATTTGCTGAAACGTATTTTATATTCAATTTAATATGTCAATAAATATATTGCATATGGGTTACCCAACAAATTTCAGTCCAGGATATGGTTAATTAATAATTTGAAAAAAAATTTTTTTCAAACATTTCACCGGTTTGATTATTAGACAAATTTTATATCAATCGAAAGTATAAAGCCCATAGAATATGCAAACGTTAGGTTGCCTATTCTGTTCCGGTCACAACTCTCGGGTAGCCAGGTATAAACAGGTAAATCGATACGAGCATTTTGCACCGGTCTGATTATTGAATTAAAATTAAATGAAAATGAAGATTATTCCATTATGAACACGGTGGTATAGGGTTGCCTGCGAAAAATCAGTCCCGAATTCCGGTTGTCGAATTTTGAAAAGTGAAATATTGCTGGGAGTGGATATGTGCGACTGAGAGGTCCCAACCAACCATCCCATGCGATAGAAGAGGACACAGCATAGCAGCTATTTGAAGTCCGTCCATTTAAAGAAAGAGAGTGCACATGCTATTTGTTCTTGAAAATGAAAAGGATAGCGATAGACTCGTATATGCTGTGCATCATTTTGGAGTAGTTTATTATTAAAATAGAGGAATGGTTATTTAATTTTTTTCTTAATCAATTAATTATTTATGTGTGTATATATTTTATGTGAAACTAAAGTATATATACATTTTAGTAAAAAAGAAGGTTATAGTAATACATATATAATACTAATCTTGCAAATTTTATCTTTATAATTAGAAGACAAAATAAAAACAACAATAAAAAAAACTTCTGTTTATTGTAAAAAATTATAAATACATTTTTTTTTTTTTTATTATTCAGGTTCCGAGTCATCGGACATATAACTATGATCTCCAACTTCTGAACCTTCTTCGTCCTCACTCTCCGTTTCAGTTCTTTCGACAATGTCTTCTATCTTTAAAGGTGTATGATCCTCAATGAATCCTACTGGTTTTAAATATTCATCTAAGAACCAACCGCAGTTCTCAGGCTGAAGTTTCACGCATAATGGATCCGTTGCATTAAGCCACATGGAATTCGTAAAATTTTCTGAATTAATGATATCCAGCATGGTGGTATGGAGTTGGAGTCGAAGCCTTTTATTTTTTTTTTTAAACTGCTCGCTGTCTTCTTTAGCAGAGTAATTTTTCATAAAAATACGATATCTCGCATCATTCACGTTGATACCATACATACTTGCCGTAAATTCTTGAACTGTCTTCATTTTTTCATCAATGAAAATATCAGCAGCATCTGTTAATGATGCAAAAACTGATTGATATTTTTCATTTTTCGAAAATAGCTGAAAAGGTTTTACTTTTCCTTTACTATAAAATGCTGCCTGTGAACGCATGGAAGGCGGGAAGGCTTTGGCATAATTTGATTCCTAACTTCAACGCTAAATCGGTGCAATTAATGCAATCAACAGTTTGATTATTATTCTAGTTGCTGAACTGGCAAGCCAAAATTCTGATTCGATAAGTTTGTGCATATTTCCCAACAAAATAATCAAAACGTCAGTATCAGAGGCTTCAATTAAAATTTTTGAGCATGTTTCGCTTTAGAAGTATGAAAAATAATCCTTGTAAATGCCTCTTCGTGATGACATTCATAATTAGGTTCTTCAGTTTTTTAAACGGAATTTTCCTGAACTTGATAAGAGTAGCACTGATGGTCGACGGTTAAAAATATTTTTTTGTTTTGGATTATTGTTACCAAATGGTCGTTTTCCCAATAATCAGCCAGAAACAGCACCAGAGCCTCTTTAAATGGACGGACTTCAAACAGCTGCTATGCTGTGTCCTCTTCTATCGCATGGGATGGTTGGTTGGGACCTCTCAGTCGCACATATTCACTCGCAGCAATATTTCACGTTTCATAATTCGACAACCGGAATTCGGGACTGATTTTTTTCAGGCAACACTATACCACCGTGTTCATAATGAAATCATCTTTATTTTCATTTAATTTTAATTCAATAATCAGACCGGTGCAAAATGCTAGTATCGATTTACCTGTTTATACCTGGCTACCCGGGAGTTGTGACGGGAAAAAATAGGCAACCTAACGTTTGCATATTCTATGGGCTTCATACTTTCGATTGGTATAGAACTTGTCTAATAATCAAACCGCTGAAATGTTTAAAAAAATTTTTTTTTAATTGATAATTAATCATATTCTGGACTGAAATTTGTTAGGCAACCTATATGCAATATATTTATTGACATATTAAATTGAATATTAAATACGTTTCATCAAATAAACATCTCAGTGAAGGTCGTTGTATATCGGGATCTTAGACTATTATGGAAAAGCGTTGCGTAGGCGATTTTAAATTATTGAATAGTTCAATGGTTCAAATTGTATTTTGATTTCACTTCTTAAGGTGTGGCCGCCTCTCTGTGTCATAGCACGGTTAATTCCATATGAACCCCTATATGTTCAGGAGTTTTTTTTTTGTATATAATACATTCTATGTTGGTGAATTTGATTTTCAATTTTCGGAATTGCATATTTCAATTGTCTCAACATATATCGATGTTGAAAAAAACATTCAAAACAGTCATATTTCATAAATATTTTCGATAGTTGGAGAGGAGGGCGTCATCTTTCGAAAGTGACCAGGGACGCGAAACCGTTTATTAATTATTAAATTAATATTTTTTTTTTTGAAACTGTATCGATAAGTATTCATGTTGAAAAGGAAAACATTCTCAATTGAATATTGATAGAAAGATTTTTCTGTGAATTGAAAAATCCACGATTAAAATGAAGTTATTTTTTGTGACTAAAGTTTATCTTTCAGTCGCAGATGATTCCACATCTGATTTTATGAACATCCTGTTTATATTTTGAACAAATCAATGTATCGATAAGAGTATATTCGTCTTCAACAAACCTACAAAACTTTGATTGTTTGATTTATAAATCGTTCCTAAAATGGGGTAAATCACATCACCAGAAATAATGGTACTACAATATCTGAAGGAAAAACCCTATAAATATGCATGTGAAAGTGATCAATTTCAATAATTTTTTGAATATGTAACTGAGTTTTTTTTAAGTGGACATGAGGGGTAGCAATTATCTCCGAAGTAAATAATAAAATCTTATATTTTATGAGAGAAAGAGAAATTTGTTACGAATCCAAGAAACCCATCATCCGCCTACAGCTGTTTCATGGTTTCCCAATCATCAGGACGGTTTGTGGTATTTCTCAAAATCGTATACTGATATCTGTTGGTGACCTATTAATGTGCACGGAATTTCGTGTCATTAAATTTCCACGTCATCAGGTCTAAGCTTCACCACACAAATTATAGGTGTCACCTCTATAATTTTGTGCATTTCACATTTTTGTACTTGCCGGTAGGTATTAGCACTATGAGATATTTGAAACGATTTGAGAAAGACCACAAGCCGTCCTGATGATTGGGATACCATGAAACAGCTGGAGGCGGATGGTTCCTTTCTTGGATTCGTAACAGATTTCTCTTTCTCTCGTTATTTTTTTTGCGTTGCTCTGAACGCACGAGAAGTACGACTATTGGTGTGGGTTGGCCTATACTGACATCTGTTGGTGACCTCTTAATGTGCACGAAATTTCGTGTCATTAAAATTCCACGTCATCAGGTCTAAGTTGCACCACACAGATTATAGGTGTCACCTCTATAATTTTGTGCATTCCACATTATAGTTTATGATATTTGGGATAATATGGAAACTCTTTTATCACGTAATACTATATTTCAAAATGTATAAAACAAAAATCACAACTTCAGAATTGATTAACAACATTTGTTTGTCAATAGATGACTATTTTTCCCATATACGATATTGTACAGGCTCTTCACGTAGTGCCAACATATCCACTTCTCAATTCAAAATCTTCTAGGTAACTGGGAATTCGTTTTGTTCTACTCGGTCTAACTTCACATAGAGGCTCTGTAGATAGTTTTTTTTTGTTGACTTCCGTGTATAATGTGGTCTGGAAGGATCAGCTCAGCGAATAAATTTGTAGGTACATCTATCTGCTCGGCTGATGGAGTTGAAGGTATTATATCTATCTGCTCGGCTGGTGAAGTCAAAGGTATATTTCCTCTTGGGTTTCTTGATATTTCGAAGGATTTCATCAGAATATCGAGTGGTAGAGGGTCATTCTCGATTTCCGAAAACCCGATATATCCTTTTTTCGGCTGGTTTGCATGTGCTCTCAAAATTCTCTGGGAATTTTTGAGTGATAGTTCATACACGACATTTCCAATCTTGCTGGTAATCTCTCCAGGTTTCCATTGGTATCCATTGTTACCATGAACTTGGTAATAAACATGATTGTTATTATTTCGGTGAACTCCTTCTTGAGATGGTAATAACAGGTCAAGAGCGGTTCTCACTTTTCTACCGATGAGTACTTCTGCTGGAGATGTTCCATTTGGTGTTTAACGACTCGGAGTGGTTCGGTAAGTTGCTAAGAATATCTGAATCTGTTGTCTCAATGGTTGTCCCTCCTTTCCAATATTTTCAAGGTTCTCCTTCTATTGGTCCTGCAAAATCTATATGGATTTGTTGCCAGGGACCTTTAGATGTAGACCATAAAGGAAAATAGAAAATTTGACGGGGATTTTTCTGTTTCACCACAACTTGAGCATTTCCTGGCGAAATCTTGAATGTCTGCGTCAATATGTTTCCAGTATACGTAGCTCCTTGCTAAGGATTTCAACCCTTCTTGACCTGGATGACCTTTATGTGTATTGATTGTGAGGTATTTCCTTGAATTTTCATGGACCTCAACTTGTAGGAATGCATCAGACGAGTCGATAACGCTGAATTGGCTAATCTCGAAAAAATATCGACCGAAGTAGGAAGAGGGTATTGATGAGGTTGAAGTGCATCATTCAAACCTGTTGAATGATCTCCACAAATACGTATATTGGCCTTTTTGGTTGCTGCAATGGCTGCAGCCTATTCAGAATAATCAACTGAAGAAATTATGTCAAGATTTCGAAGTCGATTCAGTTCTTCTTCAACTTGCGTCAGTGCATCATAAGACACTGGTCGATTCGGACGAAAAACTGGCTTAGTTTTTTAAGAAAATACCTCGGATAATTTTGAAAATGGTCCAGTAGTTTCAAAATGGTGGCTGTTGGAAAATTTGAAAAAATTCCCAATCTTTCATTTTCATACAAATACTGGCAAACTATAAATCGTTTGATAGAGCATCATTAGCTCTACAACTTGTCTACGAGATGTACAGATAAATAAAAAATCGCTGTAAATTATCATTAATGAAATCTACCTTTACGACTGGCAACGCCATCGTTTTTCAGCGACCTCAAAAACCCCTAATACATCAGTTTGGGTGAAAAAAATGTTTTTCATTGTTTAAACAATTAATAAACTATCAGCGCACGAATATAAGTTTATCACTTTTTTCTGCACGTCATTTCTAAGTAATATTTAGTAAGTAAGATTTAGGAAAATCCATGGCATCCTCCAGAATTCCCAAATAATGCATAATTTCAAGCTATTTTCATCTCACTATTCCTCTACTGTCCCGGCATCGTTTCTTTTTCATGAAATCCAATGGAGTCAAAAACTGACCATTATCAAAACACAATATCTCCAAAAGAATGGATAGTAAGATTATGACTATCATGTCACAAAATGGTAGTCATAATTTCATTGAATTATTGAAAAGGCATGCAAAAACTTAATACTTTCAATTTCCTCAACGATAGAAGGAAACAGTAATGAATATATCAGGAAATCTATACAAATGTAGGACGGCAATACCGTACACCAACTTATTTGTTTTTTTTTTTTAGATTGTGAAGGGTTATCAAATCTCAAAAAGAATAATCAGAAATGAATATTCCTCAACAAAAAATAGCTTCTAACAAAAAATGTAAGGAATTTCTGAAATATGAACCATGATGCTTGGTCTAGCAAGTAGTTCAAAATCAATAACGATGGAAGATATTTCTGAAAATTAATCCATGAATTATTCACTTCCATCACTTAAAAAACGGTTATTACAAATAAATGCACAAAATGGAATTTGAGAAAGTGATACTTTCGTTTTTAAATACTTTTATTCTCATTGGTATGAATATCACCATCAAGAAGAATACATACATAAATTATGTCGCTTCAAGGAGCATAACCTTCTTTCTTACCGTTGAATAGAATGTGCAGATTAACGGCTTGCTGCAGGAAATATAAAACAAAATCGAACAATAAGGGTTGTTTTCATAACTTCCACAAAAAATAAAAAACTCTACTGAGACAAGTCGAGCATTGTTAAGTATAGTTGCACGATTGTCTGTTAAATTGATGATATATGTCAGATAAATTATATTTTCAATGTGTTTGCTTTGTCATTCACTTACACAAAGCAGGCGACAGTGGGATATCCTTCACCATCGGCTTCATCCTTGAGGAAAGCCTAGTCCAGGCTGAACGATATGATTAGAAAATACATCACTTTCAGTTGTTTTGCGATTCTTGCGAATATCTCTAAAAATTCGCATTTTTCGGAAAAAATAAAGGAGCACCTTTTTGTAGATCTACATTTTCTCAAAAAAAACATGAGAAATATTTAGATATATAATAGAATCAATATCTCTATACGAAAAGTTCGATGAATACAACGTCACCGATTCAAAATTGGTATATTGGGGTTTTCGGGGTCGAAAATTATGATGTTTTTGTCAAAATCCACGAATTCAAGATGGCGGACGAGTTTTGTATTCATGGTTCGATTCTATTCAAAATTTGTATGTGGGGGTTTTCGGGGTTGAATATTATGATTTTTTTGTCAATAATCATGATTCTATTCGGAATTGGTACGTGCAGGTTTTCGGGGTCGTAGATTATTAATTTATTGTCAAAATGCATAAATTCAAGATGGCGGCTCCGAGATGGTGGACAAGTTCTGTGATAATGCACCGTTTCTATTCAAAATTGGTATGTCGGGGTTTTTGGGGTCAGAGATAATGACGATGCATTAACAAAAATGCATAGATTGAGGCGTATTTACTGAAAAGCACAAAATAAAATAATGAATAAAAAAAAATTCAAAGACAAGCTTTTATTCAAATGCGCTAAAAAGTAAAGAATAATAGCTTTGGATGTGCGACGTAGGTTATTCCGTGAGTTATAGATTCAAAAGCTTATCGCTTCTGTATTCGAACTGAAAACTTTGCGCGACAAGCTCCTGAATCTATAAGTCACGGACTAACCTACGTCGTACATCCAAAGCTAGTCTTTAAAAATGTTTTTTTCTATTAATTATTTTATTTGTCAAGAATATTGATACGAAAACACACATGTTTTTTTCTGAAAATAGGAGTTATTTGCCAAAATGGTGCTGGACTATCCACTACAAATAAGGATTCTATTTCTACACGTTAGCATTCTGTTACATGTACTTGCCAACAATGCAATCGGGAGTGTGGCCCGAGAAAGAGTGATCTATCGGCTTGAGAAATATGTTCGTTGTTAAAATATTTTCAATAATATATTTTTGATATTCTATGAATATTGCTATTTTTTTTGGCAGGGAAGTGGTCTGACAACTTACCATAATAGGAATGAAAATATCTTAAGAAGTGCCCAATTTTTTTGTTATTCAAATATATCGAGAATTTCTGCAAGTATATCATTATGAACACTTTCATAATATCAATTTCAAATTCTTAGGTAAAGTTGTAGACTTTGATATACCTCGATCATACCATGATAACTTAACCACACCTTGCAAAATTATATTCAGATTTTTCAAGAATAAATAGTGGACTGAAAAAGCCATCAATCAAGCTAACGAAATCATGTGTCAGAAAGAATAGGACATTTACGCACTGGAAAACACACAGCATTTCTATTTTCCTATAAACCCCAAACTCTACAATCTGAAATTGTAGAACATATCAAATCTCTCTGAACGCTTCTAATATTTTTATGTAATCTGGCTCAAATAAAAAAATATATATTCTATTTTTGTATAAACCTTACACTTTTCAATCAAAAGTTGATCCAAATTTCCCTAAATTCTTCCAAATATTTCTATGATATCTGACTCAAATCAAAAGAAAGAAGTTTAACCAGCACGCAAGGATATAGACAGTACTTTCAATCTTAATATTACTAAGGAAAATCATATCTGATATTCAACTTTGAAATCCAAAAATGTCAAAATACAATGAAGTTCTGTTTGTCGGCGGAAGGAATAGTATCTGATTGACACGAGCGAATAAACTTCAAATGAAAGGAACATACAGGGTGAACAAAAATTATAAATTTTTATGGATGGTAATTTCCAGCGAGTTTTCATTCGTGTGTACATCTTGAAGAAAAAATCCTATAGTTTGCCAATATTGGTATAAAAATGAAAGATTGAGATTTTTCGTTAATTTTTCAACAGCTGCCGTTCTGAAAATACTAGACCGATTTGGCCCATTTTCGAATTCATTTGAGGAATTAATGAATAATATTCTTGTGCCGAGTCTCGTTGCATTCGGTTGAAAAATATGGCCTACGCTTTGTTGACAACCGAAAAACCGTACACTGTTCTTCAACACCCATTCACAAATAATAAGGGTAAACCAAGATCAAGTTAGGAAAGTAATACATTCACTTGACATGAACCTATGTTCAGATCCTGATAACATTCCACCTCTCTTCATCAAGAAATGTGCCTTAAATCTTAGTAAACCTCTAACAATCATTTACATTTTGTCTATAAAATGGAAAACTGCTCACAATTCCATAAATCAGGGGACACATCGAATGTGAAAAACTATACACCGATTAGTAAATTATATATTTTTGGAAAACTTCTTGAAATAATGCTGAGTATATAATTCACTATCACAGGAAGTCGGATATGTCATAATAGAACAGGAGAACGGGCTTTTCCCCCATAGGTCAATATTAGAAACGAATGGACAGTGGCTCTCAAATCGATGCGATCTACACCGATTTCAGCAAGGCCTTCGACAAAGTGGATCACTGCACTCTGATAGATAAGCTTACTGAAGTTGGGGTATGCGATGACATTTCGAAGTGGATTTGGTCATACATCACAAGAAGAAATCAAAATGTCGCCATTACATAGAACGAACATTAAACGAGGCGAACAAAATGATGGGATTCATGATCAGAAACAATTATTTCTCTATATAATGCTTATGTTCACAGTAAACTGAGTTTCTGTTCCCAAAGTTTGGAATCCGCTATATACCATCCATATCAATCGAATAGAAAAAAATCAAAATGATTTTCTCAGATTTTGGGGATATAAACTGTTTTCAATAGAGGACAGCAGCTACGAGCCCATGAGGAAAAACTTTTGAATTCTCAGACTGGTTGATAGAAGGTCCCTCAGTCACATACTATTCATCACAATAATAACGAAAAATCATATTGACTCTAACGAACTACTTCACTAATGAACTTTGAGGTTCCTGGTGAAAAAGTGTTTCTGAAATGACCTTATCGGAGAGCAAATACCGGTATCAATTCCCCTCTTATCCGTTCTAAAAAAATTCAAATCGTTCATGCACAAAATGAAGTAGATATTTTCTGCAAAAACCTTTTATCACTTGAAAAAGCCATCAAATTATCGTACTCATAGATCTGAATGTTTATCGTATACCTTACTGTTCATTGGCACTTACATGAAATCGAAAACTTCTCTATATAGTTCATCATTATCTAATTCTTACTATCACTATTTTTATTCTTTTATACTTCTCAGCGCTATAAACTTATTGTATTGTTAAATAAATATATTACATTAACCCCTTCACTGCTCTTGACGTATATATACGCTAGCCGCTTAACTGCTCTAGACTAGGATTACTGTATTTGAATACACTTGCTGAAAATGTCATTCATATCTCTTATCTGCAAAATTAGTGTAGTTGAATCTTCGGAATATCAAATCTTGGGAAATTCCCCGAAGCGATAAAAAAATTGTAATACTTTATCAAAAAAAAAAGTAGAATCGCGTTTGTATACCCTTGACCAATTCTAATGGTACAATTTTTGTTTTGCAGAAATGCGTTGTTGCCATGTTGGTTATTTCGGACTACTGAAAATCTGATATGAGGATGATTCGAAGGATTGCTATACTAATCAATCAGGCAAATCGTGCAATAATACTGAACTTTGGGGAAATGTGCTGTTGCCAAGTTATGGACGCTAGAAATCATTTGGTAAAGTTTTATAGAAATTTTGCTTGGAGAATATCAAGATAACTCTTCTGCTCAATCAATTTTTATGGTGTTATTTTCGTCTCCAGAAAATGCGTTGTTGCCAAGTTGGTCACTTCGGATTATTGGAAATCTGGTTGGGAGTGGTTCAAAGTGGATACTATTTATATTGAATCAAGTGAATTTTGCATAAAAAATCGTTTTTTGCAGAAATGCGCTGTTGCCATGTTATGGACGGTGGTTGTCGTTGAGAAAAGATTTATGGAAATTTTAGATAAAAAATGAATATAAATCTTTTTGGTTTCGTCGGTTGAAAATTGGTATGTGGGGTTTGGGAGATTATGATTTTTTTTGTCACAATTCATGAGTTCAAGATGGCGACTGGTTAAAATTCAGGATTACAAGTTAACGGACAAATGTTATGATTTATGGTTCGATTCTATTCAAAATTGGAATCTTAGGGTTTTTTGGGTCAGAGATTATGTTTATTTTTTCAGAATCCAAGGCGACTCCGAACTGACTGCCGAGTTTTGTGATTCCTTCTAGAATTTGTATTTGACGTTTTTATTTCAATCACATCCGGCCCAGAAAACGGTTTGATTTCAACAAATGTATGTAGAAAAAAAATTATAAATAATGAACTTTTTACACCAAATAGTTGAAAATGATTTATTTAACGGTCAAAAACAGAAAATGAAATCTATTGCAACCATAAACTCGTTGAAGCAAGTGCTCGAAATGCCCTCCTCTTGCTACAATAGATCCTTCTTCGCATAGACTGACGTACGCGTTCTAAAACTCCAGGAATATTTCTTATGCGGTGAAAGCCATCAATGATCTGTTGACAATGTACTTCAATGGAACGCACTGATCCTGCATCATAATCTAGGCTCTTCAAATACTTCCAGAAAAACAAGTCCGGAGGGTTGCAATCTGGTGAGCGAGAAGGCCAAGGTATTGGACCTGCTCTGCCAATCCACCGATTAGGAAACCGTAAGTTTAAATAATTGCGCACAGTTAATCGAAAATGAGGTGGAGCAGCATCGTGCATAAATCATAGTCGCTGACGTATAAAAACCTTCTAAATTGTTTTGCAGGAACTGTAAGTATGTGTCGCCATTTGAAATTCTCTGGGAAAAAAATGGTCCAATTATTTTATCTTCCATTATTCCGGCCAATACATTTAGGCTAAACTGCACATGATGACGTTTTTGTCTAATCTTGTACGGATTTTCTACAGCATAGACATGAATATTGTGCAAATTCACTACTCCATCGCGGCTTAATTTAGCATAATCAGTAAAAAGGATGCGGGATAAAAATTCGATTTTTTTTCGCACTTTCCAAGTAACCACCTAGAGAACTGCAAGCGTCGCGAGAAATCCCCTGGAAGCAATCCTTGAACACGTTGAACATGGTATGGATATAAACTATTTTCACTAAACCGTGAACACTTATAAGTAAATCAAACTGCTGTTACAATTTGAAAGTCAAAAGCGTCAAAGGAAACAAGGTAAAAAGTCATAGCCCTCTAAGTATTTTAGTTTGTTACTTCAATATTCCCCTTTCATTTGCCAGCAATTTTCTCGATATTGTTAGCTGATTCAAAACGATGAAGAACCAAAATTTAGGTTTCTTCATGGCCAACTTAACTGTGATATTCAAATAGTTTTTTTTCGAAAATTTTGGCTATAAAAACTATAGGCAACCCTCATTCACCCCTTTGAATCAGTTATCTTATTTTTGAAGCAAGAAACGAAAAGAGCGTCCAAAAAACCAGGAGCCTGTGAAAATGTGAATTTGATGCATTATAGTAGCCACAATTCAAAATTCACGATTTTTTTCGCTTGGAGGGGGTGAATTTTATGGGGAAAAAAGTCTTATTTTGACCCAAGGAATGCGCCCTTGAAATATTTGTATTGAATTTTGTAGCACCCTGTACATATTCAACTGACATTGGATAAACTTCTACAAGCACGCATGAAGCTGTCGCGGACGAATCGTAAGGTGCTAGCCGAGTCCGTAATATGAAGATGAGTCCGCGAAAGCCATTTGCGTACGTGCTGCATACAATATTTTTTTGTACAAGTTTTTCAAAGGATGTTTCATATAAGAGCTTTTTATTTCTGCTATCAAAATAAAGAAATAACAATAATCAACCAAGTATGGCAACTTTAGGAACTGAAAAAAATTCCAAATTGGCAACTTTTACGAACTTGTCCGTGAAGTGTTGCCGTGAAGGGTTAAATTATTCTTCATCTGTGTGGAACTGTCATATGGTCTTGGATTTCCAAGTCATAACCGGAGACTGAGAATCCCATTTCGATTTATTTTTTCCGTTAACGGAATCCCGGAGGCAAAAATTAGCTTGATAATTTTCAAAATCTCAACTTTACATAAACTATGGTGTGTGGAGGAATCCACTTTTCATGAAATTATTCAATGGATTCATTGGATCCATCTGCCATGTTCTCATACACAATTCCAATATTTTAAATGATTACTACTTTAATTTTCGATTTGTTTTTTTTATATGAATAAATATTTTTTCTAATTTTGACATTTAAAGTGACACTTTTTAAAACTCGTTGAAATTATCAATTGTCTTAGTTTTCATCACCAGTTGCGAAAAGTAAATTTCACCATCAGTTGCAAAAAATTCAGGAATAAAATTTGTTATAATTTCAAAGCTGAACTACTTGAAGTTCTTCTTCAATGTTATTATATTCTCTGTACATATTATGAAGATTAATTTTTATCCGAATTCAATACATAATATGTATGGCAAAAATCAATTATAAATATCAATAACATAATTTGAACAATTGGTGATATTGACACCAGCTGACAACGTAGTTTTCTGTGTAGCATTGATTTCCGTTTTTGCCATGGAAGTCTCTCCAAGGATTAGAACTTTCTTGTAGCGCACTAAAAAGTTAAAAATAATCTTAATATCCAACGACTATGCCAAAAGGCGTGGGATGTTTTGTCGAAATTGATTAAAAAAGCTGAAATTTTGAGTATGAGTAGTGTGATATGTAGTTGAAAACGTATGCATACTTGCTAGCTTGAAAGTGGGTCCCTTTTAAAGGTAGCAGGTACAATAAAAAACTTACGTTGAAGTATGGTAATGCGTTTGACAATTAATATCGTCCAGTTAGCCGAGCGGTCTAAGCTCTGGATCTCAAAAGTTTGCGAGGGTCCGAATCCCCATGCCTGACGATTCTTTTTTATGTTTCCTTTCGAAATTGAGAAATGGTTTGTTGTTTTTATTTGAACATGTATCCCAAAACAAATCATTTCTCAATTTCTAAGTGGAATGAACAAAAAATTGTCAGGGTTGGGGATTCGAACCCTAGCTAACTTTTGAGATCTCCAAAGCTTAGATCTCGCGCCTTAGACCGCTCGGCTAGCTGGACTGTATTAATTGTCGAACGCATTACCATACTTCAACGTGAGTAAGAATATTTTTATGTACTTTTGTACCTACTACCTGTAAAAGGGTCCCGCTTTCAAGCTAGCAAGTACGCATACGTTATCAACTACATATTCATACCTGAAATTGCAGCTTTGCTAAAATGATGTAGATTTGCTGGCTCTGGGGTCTTACTCTAAAAGTATTATGTTTCTCAAAGATACGTTACCAAAAAGCACTTCATGCTTGTCGGCATAGTCGTTGAATATTAAATTATTTTTTACTTTTTAATGCATTAAAAGCGTGTTCTTCAGTTTTTTTAAATATATTTTTTTAAATATTTTTAACTTGAATTAAAAAGGATTACATTATTTTCAAAATTGGAAAAAATATTGTGTGAAACACGTTGGGAAACACTACTCGCTTTCTTTCGCGGAACTTCGTTCGTTCTGCAGAAATCCGCTCGTTGGTTGCACAAATAACTATTAAATACCCTGCAAATACATAGAGCCCTTTGTGGGACGTTCGCAATAAAATACTTCCATTAGGATAATGAACTAAAATAATGACAAAATGTGATTGAAATAGTTATTTTTAGGACAAGTGAGTAAAGCGTAGCATTTAATCACGAACCTGGATGTTGAGCGCCCGAGCAGCGAAGCTGCTAGTGCCTCAACCAGGAGAGTGATTAAAAGCGCTTTACTCACGTGTCTTAAATCAGATTTTAACAATTGTGGCATAAATTCAAAGAAATTATATTGCAATTGTTGCATAAATAACTATTGTGTCATTGAAACAAAATTGCTGAGAATAAAAATATGCGCTACCGTTGCTTGTGTTGCATTTAATTTGGAAACCAGCCTACTCGATACGAATAATTCGACACCGTTGCTGTGCTTTGAGCAATGTGTATGATGGTTGTTTATTGGTTACCTAGGTTACACTTTTAATCACTTGTGATTGAACGATTTTTAATCACTAGTGATTAGAAGTACAACTTCTCTCACTAATTTGAGTTGAAATATGTCACATTTTAGTCACGGAAATGGAAAAAAATACTTTTGTAACAGAATTTCCCATAATCTATCCAATAGAATAAAATATAAATATTTTTTGATTTTCAGAAAAATCTGTCTTTACAATATTGAAGAGAGGTTATCTCAAATGATAGAACATAAGGACTAAAGCTTATCTTTTAGTCGCAGATGATTCCACATCTGACTTCATGAACACCCTGTTCATATTTTCGAACGAAATAATCTTGATATTGTTAGTTTATTCTCAATAGTTTTTGGAAAAAAAACAATTGATTAGATAATTTCGTCAAAGTACTGAGTAGCAGGATGTTGATTTGGTCTAATATGAAGAATAAAGTTCAACGGAAAAATTGCTTCGGTTTTATCGTAGTTTTTTCTGTTTCTGTTGAAATGATTTTCAAGTTTTCAATTCATTACTGAGTTATATGATATTCCATTATTATTTTGAGATGTATTAACGCTCATGGTATCCATCAATGGTAACTATTTCTATAGACTGATTGATGATAAAGTACCTCAGTAAAATAAAAATTCATAAAACCGTCGGATAGTTATAAATTCAGCATTTCAACCATTGTTCCGTATGAAATATATGAAAAACTAAAGGAAACTACTTTTCTATCAGCTCAGAGGAGCATAACAGTAATATGAAATATCTGTGCGTATATACATCTAATTACGAGAGCATCGAAGAAAAAATAAATTAATTAATCAGCATTTGAGGAAGTTTATATTTCAAAACATCCTTCAGGTTTGCAAATGGTAGAATATGTACCTTTCTAGAAGGAAATTGTGAACCAATTTAAAATAAACATGTACTCACATGTACCTACATAGCTTGAAATATATTTTTTAATTGGTATAGTGCAACTTTAGACACTTCTTCCGGCTGTGTCTATTTGTGATTGTTTTAATTATACATTCGGTGATACAATCTGTCGACAGAGATAAGGTGTATCCGCCTGTTCTTAGCGTAAACTTCACAGTCGATGCAGTCGAAGTAGATTCTAAATGTATTTTCTTTATTACTGAAAAAGAGACGATATTCACTGAAATAGATTAGTTCCATTCCTAAATACAGCTGTGCCGGTTGACATGTATTTTTTGTGTTTGAAATGAAAACACTGTGAGGGCCAGACGGGCTAAATTGGGAAGTGGTGTTTTTGTTGGAAGTGCTTGAATCGCAGGTCTTTCATTGAAATATATTCTTTCATATTAGGAAATTGATTATACGAGTGTACTGAAAAGAAATCAGAGAAATGTAATATGATGAGTGATATACTTTGAGTTACATCGGCAAATATGCTGGAACCTAATGGGTGATAATTATTCATAGATCCTGTGCAGGACATGGAAAAAAGTGAATGAGACCACATTGTGAAAAAATATAATATCTCAATAAGCCCTTTTTATTCACTGCTAAGCTCCAAATCGGAAAAAATCGCTTTATGAGGAATCATTATAGCAAAGTGGTATTCATTGCATGTAGGTGTTTCCGAATGACTATAACCTCCAGACATTTCCATAACGATTTGGGGAGAGAACATGCCAAGAATTTTAAAAACTCGAAAGAGTATGGAGATCATGAAAAAAATATAGAAAAAAATAATGATGAATAGTGTTTCAAAGATGCAGTACCTAATCAAACCACTCTATGAAGTAGGTGATCAACTAATACCCTCAACCAATATCTTAAAATTTTCCAAAAATCGAGGAGAAAATAATTACCCAACAACCAAATGGTACAGGTTTTAGATAAATTGAATATACTATAACAGGAATGAAAAAATTACTAAACCTGTTGTTCAAAGAATAGAGGCGAAGTATACGAAATTTCGGGAGCATACATCAGAATTCAATAGGTTCAGCTCAATGACATCATGAAATCTCCAATATCAGAATCCTTCGATGACCTCAAGGTACAGTTTCTTGTTTTTTTTTTCCAAATTTTGCTGGTAATAGAGCAGTTTTGTATAGGAAAAATATACTAAAATAAATTAGAACTCTCTACAATTTTTTCACATTATATAATGGTACCCAATATATATATATATATAAATATATATATATATATAAAAAATGTGAAAAGCATCAGATTATAGATAGCGACACCTATAATCTGTGTGGTGGAGCTTAGACCTGTCATCGTGGAATTTTGAAGATACGAGATTTCGTACAACATCAATAGGTCACCGACAGATGCCAGCATAGACCAACCCACGACACCAATAGTCGTACTCCTAGTGCGTTATTAGGAACGCAATACAAATAACGAGAATATGAGAAATCTGTTACGAATCCAAAGGAGATCACCATCCGTCTACAGCCTGTTTCATGGTTTCCCAATCATCAGGACGGCCTGTGGTCTCTCTCAAATTCGTATCAGATATCTCGTAGGTTATTACCAATCGGTACGTAAATCTCCACTATATATTATATATTACTTGGCTCTAGTTATACACACCTGAGAATTTCGAGTTTTGAAGTTGGTCGAAGATCCAAAATAGGATTGACACCAGGAATAAACAATTAAATTCAATTAGGTTGTATACGATACTGTTTGCATACATCACAATAACCCCCATCATCATCTTCGTCACCAACATGGAACTGAATTTAAAGATGTGAATCGCCGGATTCTAACATGGACTGGTAGCTCACACGGTAGAGCGTTCGACTAGAAATCGAAAGGTCCCAGGTTCGATTCCTGGCCGATCCACATTTTTATTCTTCAGTTTCAAGTTGTCATTTTCCTGTCTGAATGCCGATTAAATTGTTTTCATAGATAATAATTACAGACGTTAATCTCCACTATATATTATATATTACTTGGCTCTAGTTATACACATCTGAGAATTTCGAGTTTTGAAGTTGGTCGAAGATCCAAAGTAGGATTGAAACCAGGAATAAACAATTAAATTCAATTAGGTTGTATACGATACTGTTTGCATACATCACAATAACCCCCATCATCATCTTCGTCACCAACATGGAACTGAATTTAAAGATGTGAATCGCCGGATTCTAACATGGACTGGTAGCTCACACGGTAGAGCGTTCGACTAGAAATCGAAAGGTCCCAGGTTCGATTCCTGGCCGATCCACATTTTTATTTTTCAGTTTCAAGTTGTCATTTTCCTGTCTGAATGCCGAATAAATTGTTTTCATAGATCATAATTACAGACGTTGATCTCCACTATATATTATATATTACTTGGTTCTAGTTATACACACCTGAGAATTTCGAGTTTTGAAGTTGGTCGAAGATCCAAAATAGGATTGACACCAGGAATTAACAATTAAATTCAATTAGGTTGTATACGATACTGTTTGCATACATCACAATAACCCCCATCATCATTTTCGTCACCAACATGGAAGTGAATTTAAAGATGTGAATCGCCGGATTCTAACATGGACTGGTAGCTCACACGGTAGAGCGTTCGACTAGAAATCGAAAGGTCCCAGGTTCGATTCCTGGCCGATCCACATTTTTATTTCTCAGTTTCAAGTTGTCATTTTCCTGTCTGAATGCCGAATAAATTGTTTTCATAGATAATAATTACAGACGTTAATCTCCACTATATATTATATATTACTTGGCTCTAGTTATACACACCTGAGAATTTCGAGTTTTGAAGTTGGTCGAAGATCCAAAGTAGGATTGAAACCAGGAATAAACAATTAAATTAAATTAGGTTTTATACGATACTGTTTGCATACATCACAATAACCCCCATCATCATCTTCGTCACCAACATGGAACTGAATTTAAAGATGTGAATCGCCGGATTCTAACATGGACTGGTAGCTCACACGGTAGAGCGTTCGACTAGAAATCGAAAGGTCCCAGGTTCGATTCCTGGCCGATCCACATTTTTATTTTTCAGTTTCAAGTTGTCATTTTCCTGTCTGAATGCCGAATAAATTGTTTTCATAGATAATAATTACAGACGTTAATCTCCACTATATATTATATATTACTTGGCTCAAGTTATACACACCTGAGAATTTCGAGTTTTGAAGTTGGTCGAAGATCCAAAATAGGATTGACACCAGGAATAAACAATTAAATTCAATTTGGTTGTATACGATACTGTTTGCATACATCACAATAACCCCCATCATCATCTTCGTCACCAACATGGAAGTGAATTTAAAGATGTGAATCGCCGGATTCTAACATGGACTGGTAGCTCACACGGTAGAGCGTTCGACTAGAAATCGAAAGGTCCCAGGTTCGATTCCTGGCCGATCCACATTTTTATTTCTCAGTTTCAAGTTGTCATTTTCCTGTCTGAATGCCGAATAAATTGTTTTCATAGATAATTATTACAGACGTTAATCTCCACTATATATTATATATTACTTGGCTCTAGTTATACACACCTGAGAATTTCGAGTTTTGAAGTTGGTCGAAGATCCAAAATAGGATTGACACCAGGAATAAACAATTAAATTCAATTAGGTTGTATACGATACTGTTTGCATACATCACAATAACCCCCATCATCATCTTCGTCACCAACATGGAACTGAATTTAAAGATGTGAATCGCCGGATTCTAACATGGACTGGTAGCTCACACGGTAGAGCGTTCGACTAGAAATCGAAAGGTCCCAGGTTCGATTCCTGGCCGATCCACATTTTTATTTTTCAGTTTCAAGTTGTCATTTTCCTGTCTGAATGCCGAATAAATTGTTTTCATAGATAATAATTACAGACGTTAATCTCCACTATATATTATATATATATATATATATATATATATATATATATATATATATATATATATATATATATATGTATACATTCGTATTCTAAGTATTTTTTCATTCAACTATTTCTTATTCTGAAATCGTCCAGTGAAATAATATGAAATCAATCGAAACCATATCGTTTTGGTGCCATAATTGCACGTTCCCGAACTTACTTACTTACTTACTCACTTTGTGAATTCCATCTTAATTTTTGGATGCAACTATTTTTCTCGCATATTTACTTTTCCGTTCGATTTCCTTTGCACTTATTTTTTTTCATTTAAATGTCGATTATTACACTTTTTTGAGGTCCATCTCCCTCCACCTTGGTTATAATCCTTACAGAGGACGTAAAATTTCCCCAATTTTTGTCTTTACTTGGACCACTCGGTGTGAACTATCTCTTAACCAGGATATATTTAGAGTATTTCATTCAATTGCCAACTTATCCTTTCGACATTATCGGCTCCAATATGTACGATATCTCCAACGTTCAGATCGCATATTTTCTCTTGTTCTGCCAGTTTTTCCTTTTGAACCGAACGCCGATATTACAGGGCTGAAATCACAATTTTTTTAAATATATATAAGAAGTCTAGCGTTGATCACTGTCTCACAATCGCGTAACAAAGTCCTCTCCAGATATGATCATCAAACCAATGGTCACATATGCTTTATTAGTACGGTGACCAAAAACTCAACAGTACCAGGCACAAATGAACTTGCAGAAATTGCAGCTGTTGACCTGTCTGGGAATCACAGGGCCAATATAGCACTGCAGCATTAGAACCTTCCGCCACTGCACTTGTATATAATGAAGGAAGCGGCAATGAGTGCCTTCAGACTGCACCATACATCAAATTCGGAAGCTGAAAATCTGATTGGACATCTGAAGATTCTGGAAAATATTTCCCTAGAATCCGTCTAGCACGACTTCGAAGAGTGAAATCCCTTTCAGCACGAATTTTTTTATTCCTATCAATTCATTCAATATCATTGGAAGTTTGACCCATGGGTATAGTTTTCCCAATATCAATTGCAGAAGCATAAAAAAGTCTTGCGGCGAAATCGTGTGAGCAGCAGTGGCGGAGATAATTAATTTTATTCAGATATTTTAAGATTTTAAAAATACTTCATAAATAATGAGAAATGAAAAAAAATAAAGACAAGCTTTTATTTATACAAATACATTAAGAAAGAAAAATAATTTCTTTCATTGTTTGATGTAGGTTATGATTATATCCTAAAACGTATTTCGATCGGCACACACCAAGACCATAGACGCTACTGGTTTTTAATCTTTCAGAGCTATTGAAACACAAATATAATGCGTGATTTATGACCTCTTATTTAGAGACACACCTGCCAGCATTATGTCCGACTTCATTGGTCCAGACGAATCGGTTGTACAACTGACAGCCCTCACTCGAGTCCACGTTGACTATCGGCTCTTTTGATCTACCGTTTGCCGACGGAAAATGTTTACGAGTAGTACAGATTATTTTTCGTTCCGTTTCTTCGCATATACGCTCGTGTTAGCGAAGTGAGTTTTCATTTGCTCCCTATAGAAACAGCTTCTGCAATTGATATTGGATGGACTATACCAGGGTACCTGGGAAAAATAATGAAAAAAATCCTTTCTTCTTCTATCCCACTAAAACATCCCCGCACGTTCGTGCGTTGCCATATTGAGTTGTAAAGCACACGATCGTACGTAAATAACATATGAGAAATTATACACTCGAGGACTTATCAGTCAGCAGTTTATAATTAACAAAACTATAAACTACCCATAAGGGAATATAAATTATTGATAAAATAACTAATAAAAAAACTTTTTATTCGAGCCGTGTGCTGAAACGTATAAAATGAGTTTAAGTCATCGCAGACAATGATTTGATTATTTTTTGTTGAATTATTTGGATTCAAAATGCTTGTCGCGCGAAGTGTTCATAAAAGTAGGTACCAATTGAGTTGATTGGGCAGTGATTGGTTGGTAAGTGAGAACATGTCAGAGTATTTAATTTTCACAAAGTGTTCATGAAAGTAGGTAACAATTTATTTCATTGGTTGGTAGGTAACAACTTGACGAAGTATTTATTTCATTACAATCCGCACGACAAGCTTGTTGAAACCAAATAATCCAACAAAAAATAATTAAATCATTGTCGGCGATGACTTAAAGTTATTTTATACGTTTTGGTACACGGCTTAAATAAAAGCTTGTCTTTAAAAAGTGTTTTTATAACCTATTTTATTCTTTGCTTTTTAGTTAGATTGCCTCAATCTGTTCATTTCTAATAGAGCATCGTTATTACAAGACCTCTTCTCTGTAAGTTTTGAGCTTAAAGAAATCATGATCTCCGAACCTGAAAACCCCCACATACCGATTTTGAATAAAATATGACCATAATCAGAAAACTCATCCTTCATCTTGGGGCCGCTATCTCAAATTCATCAATTCAAAATCTCCGTCGGCGAAAACCGCCACTCACCAATTTTTAATCAGATCGGACCATAATCACAAAACTCGTCCTCCATTTTGGGGCCATCATCTTGAATTTATGAATTTTGACGAAAATTTCATAATCTCTAACCCCGAAAACCCTCCACATACCAATTTTGAATCGAATCGGACCATAATCACAAAACTTGTCCGCCATCTTGGAGCCACCATCCTGAATTTATCGATTTTGACAATAAATTCCTAATCTTTGACTCCGAAAACCCCCACATACCAGTTTTGAATCAAATCGGACTATAATTACAAATCTCGTCAGACATCTTGGAGCCGCCATTCTGTTTTTTTCTCTCACAAAAATTAGTTAATGCTTTGTCACCAGAATTATGGACATATGCCAAATTTCAAGTTAATCGGAAAAGTAGAAGTCGGTCAAAATTCATTTGCGAAATTTGACCCAAACTAACTGTCTCCCGAAGATGAGGAGTCAAAGTCTTCCAACGCAAATTGAGGAATACTTTCACACAATTCATCAGAGTGTCAGCTGGATCTATTCTGAACCACAGCAAATCTTTGAGTTTGATTGTTTTAGAGGTACAATCATTCTTGTATTGCCTCCACGCATTGACTACAGTAAGATCAATAAAATGTATAAAAACTTCCACAATCCATTTCCTTGCTTTCTGGTATCTTCTAGTAGTACTAAGTTGATAAAGGACGTCTACGCTGCTCATATTTTCATTGTAGTGGATGTTTGATCCCCACCAGTGCAATCAGAGGCCATCAGATAAGCTCTAGGGTCCCTCCATTTAACTGAAGCCACTTTCATTGACGAATCCTTTTTGAGGTCCAACTTTTTGTGATTATGAACTCGGTTTAGTATAATTGTTCCAGTGCCATGCAACTGCATCTCTCCAAGACTTGCTAAACCCAGAATGGCAGCAGGTCCTTCGATTACACCTTCTAGTAAAGGGGATCCTCATGAATATGATCCAGAAACCCTTTCGATTGCCCTACAGGCTTTCTCAACAGCCTTAAGGATGGACTGTACTTTCCACAATGTGTTTTCGACTGGTGGTTATGGATGTTATTTCTAAGCTGAAAAAAAAACGATTTCTCGGCATTTCATTAGCGATTATTTCCAGTCTCATTCCAGCACGCCAATACATGAGGATTCGTAGATATGGAATGCAACCCATAACTTACGCATTTCTTGACTGTTCGTGTTCAATATCGATCCAGTTTCACGTATGTGATATAAATTCGTGCAACTTGCCAGATTTTCGAAGAAGCCTTCATTAAAATATGCCTTGAAATATAGTAACGGAGTCTTCACTTCATGTGAGTCCGGACGACAAGGGTAGTCATTACTTTTATTTGTGAACTCAGTTTGTTTCCAGATCCTGGATCTGTGTTTTTGTTTTCTAGAGCTGCTGCTTCCAGCTTGTTCCGTAATTGGCAAGTTATCTTTACTCCTCTTTAATTCTGATAGTGGAAAATTCATTCCTAGATCAGACTGACCATCATCACTGATAGGTAGATTTTTCTGTTGTACCTCTTCTTCCAACAGTCCAAAACATGAATTTCTGGCTCTACTTCTCAGTCATAGAATTCAAGATCTAACGGTCGTCCATCACCCAGCAATTCGTTTACAAAATCTTCATTGAGAAAGTTAGCAAAGACGTAGATTAGTTTTATTTGTCCAATACCCTGCAATCGTTTCGAACAAGATAGATCTGGACGCAATCACTACAACAAACTCGAGAAAATGTGTTTTCCAATTCTTTCAGTCTTCCTGAAGTTTGTGGAAGCGTGAAATATATTTTCGTCCACAAAAATGTATTGAAGACCTAGTGAATATATCAATGATACAAATGATTTCTGGTGAAAACTCTGTTCTGGAAAACATTCTTTTTTGCCTCATTCATCTCAAGTAAGACTGGAATCGAAAAATCAAATAACTATCCAAATGAAAATGCCAAAATGCACTTTCAGATTTTTGGTAACAAGTTCCTTTGCGCGGCTTGCGGTAGGTGTCGAGTGGTAGACATGGTCACGTAAGAGAAAAGCGTTATGCCCCCTCCATGCGACTTTCTCCTTCTCTCTCTCTCTCTCTCTCTAATTATGTAATAGAATGCCCAGGCTATTCAGTGAAGAGCGGTGTGGAGTTCTTTGGACCGCCTTGCTAGTTTCAAATTTATGTATGTTTCAAGCAAAGGTTTTAAGAAATTGTAAATTTGAATGGACGCCAGAATGTTTTGTTTAATTAGGATGAAAATTCAAACTTCCTAGCCAATGACATTTGCAAATCAAATAATGTTTCCTTCTGTAAATCACTACAACAATAAAACAAATATGAAATTTATATTAGTCTATTAACAAATATGTACAAAAGTTTCTGCTGTATAACAAATATGTACTAAAGTTTCAGCTGTATAACAATTTTGAGTTTCCTTTATGTTCGTACAATTTCAAAGAATATTGTTAAGGGTTGCTGAATCTGTCGATTTCATCGACGACAATGTACCTCTGATTGAGCGGAGTTGGCTCGCAATCAGGAGGTACCAATGGCTGCTGGGCAACCGATCAGGTTGAACAGATAAGCATCAACTTGTTATCCACGGAATGATTATTCTCAGCAATACGACATGAAAAACAATATTGTTTGTGTCAGAATTTGTTTTTACTAAAACATTCAACTTCTTGGAATCTGCTATTCCTCAATACACTCTTCAACGCACGGCTGTTACAGATGAGTATGATCTGATTGGGAGATTGTTGCTTCAAATTATTTGAACATATAAATCAGCCTGTGCTGAGATTTGTCATTAATATTCAATACTGAAATTGAAGATTCAAGATTAAATTTTGACATAGACGAAAATTGATCTTTGCTCTATATGAAAAAAAGAAGGAAGGTGTTCTGATCTTGATCAGCCAACACTATGTTTTACAAAAAAGTAAAAACATAATTCAGTACAATTAAGTAAAAGCAATTATATTCAGAGGAAGTGTACAAGAATTATCTCTGACCAATCGTCAAATACTTCTTCATAAAGTTTCCTGTATGTTGAAGGAATATTCCAAACTCCAAAAATTGAATATATACATATATATGTGATCGCTTCACCTAGGTCAGATGCAAAATCACAACTCTGTGATAATTATCACCAAATCAGAAACTATACAAAAAGTGCATCCCCAAGACCATGAAAACTTTATAGTATTAAACTATATCACATACTCCTTGGGATCGACACCAGAAATATATCCAAATGAAGTGTAAGTGATACCATAATATTTGAGAAACCCTCTTTTAACCCCAATGAACCCTTGTCAGAGAAACCAATGTAAACAGATGAGACTGAACATAGATATCTTGATTTAATTCGATAATATAACATGTGATATTTATAATTCCACCTGAACTCAGTTGGAAAATAAATATGGTACTGCACTGAAATAAATTCATCTGCTTGACCTATTTAGTTATTTAAACATGAACAAATTAAATGTCTTTACGCAATGGCTGACAAGCTCAGAAAAACACGAGATAGGGAGGTAAGGGGCCGAGAACGGCTCGTTGCATTCTTCAATACCAAATCGTACTGTCAAATGCTTCGCGCTCGTCTTCTATCAACTCTAATGTCTGTTCGCCGTTAGATGGCGCTAAGATTTGCAATAGTGATTATTAGATTGGAATTAATAAGATAACTTGAGCTACTCTTTGTTATTTTGTACCTCTGAGCATATCAATAAGACATCTAACAAATATATCGTTACAATCTATGCGAATACAAGTCGGATATTATCGTTGAGTGATAATACGTGGAAGAACGTGTGTTTAGATGATTATATGCTCTTTTTTTTTTGGCATGATTTTTTGTATGCTAAAGTTGGATTAATGTCAATAACGAAAAGTAGTATCAGGAATAAAATACCTTTTACTGTGGCGGAGGAGTTTGAAAAATATATATATATAAATATATATATATATATACATATATATATATATATAAATATAATAATATATATATATATATATATATATATAGAGATGTACACGGTCATTGTGAATCCCGTGAAGCATATGAACGAGACGCAGTTTAGCCCGGAGTAACCTTGTTAGTCCCGATATCGGGCTCTACAAAGTATCACCCTGTATCTCTTCACTGGGTGATCAGAATTGAATGCAGGTCATTTCCCCACGTTTTAGATCGGGACACACAATATACCATTTCCATAACCAACATACGCAATATAGTTCTTTGGTTCGAACTGTAGGGGGCGCTTTCCGTATATAGGGATATACACTGCAGAATTATATATTTCTTTGTAGAGCCCACAAACTTTTGTATGGTTGTGTAGCCCTAAATTTGGCAACATCGCAATCGCTGCCTTCATGAATGTAATATATATGAATTGCTGGATCCGTGATCTGTCCTAGCGCAAGGAGTAGTTCATAATTCAATATAAAAAATTTAGTTTGAAATATTACAATATTTGAAGATATATTTACCAATTCTTTTTCTAAGGGGAATTTTGTGCGATCAGTCCATCTAAATAAAGGATGGTTGGAAAAAAGTACAAAATAACCAATATTGGCTTAAAAGCCTTATTCTTCAGTTTTCATCGTAGATTTAATTTTTGTGCATCAAACGATAAAAATACTTTTACACTGATGTAGACCATATAGGGGAGACGGTCTACCAAGAATATTAGGCAAATATAATTTCCAACTGAGGAACGATAATAATGATTTCAACCATCGTGAAGATTGGATATCGAAATTCTCAACAATTTTTTGAGGCAGAGGCACTTTTTTATTGACTTTCTTGGAATGCAATTCTGCGGTCTTTTGAAGTTAAAATTTATAGAACTTTTCATGTTTTTTTTTATCAAATCCACTTACATTTATTGATAAAAAAGGGGGAAGGAAAGAACAGTTCACCCATACAAAATAGGTTGAACCACCTGAAATCACCACCTTAAATTCAAGCCCAGATGAGTCTGTTGAGGAAAGAGATTTTGCATTGTACACAGGGAATACTCTCATCAGTTCTCAATTGCGGAAAAATACATACACATGAAGTTCCGGTTCATTAATTTATTTTTTCAATCTTAGAAAGCTGCAACATCGGCAATATTGAAGTAATAACTCGACAATATGCATCTTTTTGTTGGTAATTCAAAGATCTGGTTGAATCTTCAGTGGTTCAGAATTATTTGTTCTCTACAAAATCTGGTTTTGTAATGCTTGATTAAGATTATACCCCGTTTTATTTGGATAATAAAAAATATTAATATCGGGAGAGTGCTTAGAGATCGATTGTGAATAAATGACAAAGAATTAAAATACAAGTAGTATATATTTCGTCCAATTGAATTAAAATATGCAGAAATATATGATGGAAAAAAATATCTCGGAAAATCTAGTTTCAGGAACAACTAGAGATAACAAAATTGAGCTTCTCAGGAAAGTAGGCAATTGTTTTTTTTGTGCATGTTTTTCGACCATAGATATCTTTAGATATGGGAAACAAATCAGAACCAAACAAAAACTGAATTATTCGCTGATGAGTACTCAATATTTTTTTGGGGTTTTCCAATCACATGAAACCATAATTCACTTGGCATAAAAACAAAAAAATCCATATTTTCACAATTATTATTTCCTTGGAACTGTCTAGATCAATCAACGGCAAATTTTATGTGAGCAGCAGTTCGTAGAGTGATATTTTTTTCTTCTATCGGAAAGTTTTTATTATCTTTTGAGTATTGATATTGATGAAATATTGAACAGAAATTTATTATCCACTTTTTTCCTATCTTACTTCTGTATCAATATTTATAACTCCGAAATTTCAGAATGAAATATCAATTTAATGAATATATGAGATATTGAATTTGTTGTTCCTTCTCTTCCCGCTAAGGAAGCGATCGACTATACAAAAAGCCTGAACAAACAATTGGATGAGAGATTGGTCATCTTATTTTTACTCCATATTTGACCCTGAATGGAAGTAACGTTATGTTCTCATGATGTTCTAATCGGTGCTATTTCATGAATTATTCATAAAAATAATGTATATTATGCCGAATAGGATTCCATCATTCAGAAATACTTCCCGAAAACTCGGACCTGAAACAGTAATAGGTATGTTTCTTTGTAGAGGGGAAAAACACAAGGAAATGAATATTCCAGTTTCTGATGAAGGTACAGATTTTTTTTTGATTCTCAAATCTTTCAGAGAACTTTTCATCTATTGATAATTCATTGCAAAATTTTGGAGATATATATTTGTTTGGGAGTAAAACTTAAAATGATCGAAAAAACAGTTTCAGTTCAATATTTTTTCCTCGGAATCATTTGCCGAATGATAATGGAAACCTTATTGAAAAAAATAAAAATATTGCCTGTTGCTTAAAGAAACTCCTTCATTGACTTTTGGAATTTGACTCTATTGTTAGATCATTTAATATTTTTTCTCACTTGAACTCCCCTGAATGGATTCATTCTTGGAGTATATAAAAAACAATTAGCACAGATAATCTTCGAACAAAAATCTTATATGAAATGAGTTTTCGAGTTAAATGAAATGATTTTTTCTTCAAGAATAATGTTTGTTGCGATATTAGACACTAATGGAAATGGTAATTTTTGGTGGTGGCACTTTCTTCTTGCAAATTTAAATTGTGTAAATATTGTTTTTTTCAATATTGTACACACAGTGGAAAAACTTATTTATAGTTATAATTTTTGAACCCGTAAAATGAGGGAGTTACCTGAATAAAAAACACAATTATTGAATTTAACATTATAAAAACAATTCAGAATGAAATAAAATATTGATTCGTTTGAAAATATGAACAGGATGTTCATAAAATTGAAACATCTGCGACTGAAAGATAAACTTAAGTCACTATCTTCCATCGTTCAAGATAACTTCTTGTGAGGAATTCATGTTAAAAAGGGAAAAAATCTCAATTGAATATTCAATAGAAATATTTTTCTGTGAATAAAAAAATCCACAATAAAAATGAAGTTATGTTTTGTGTAGACATCTTGTGGGGTACTCATGTTGAAAAGGGAAACACTCTCAAATGAATATTGAATGGAAATATTTTTCTGTCAATAGAAAATTCTACAATAAAATTAAGTTATTTTTTGTGATTGTCTAACAGAGAACAACTACTTCTCCGACTGAAACAACGCTGGGCATTGAACTACATCTGATAGATATTCTGGAAAGACTCTCAAAAGAAAAAAATCTGAAATTTAAAATTTGCTTTTTTATTCAGATAGTTATTTAATTTTCTATTCCAGTCTTAATTGAGAACTCATATAGATGAATGAGGCAAAGGAGAATGTTTTTCAAAAGAGAGTACTCACCAGAAATCATTTGTAGCATTGATGCAAGAGAGGCATCGCATTCACTATAGGCCTTCAATACATTTTTGTCGACGAAAATTTATTTCACGCTTCCACGATCATCAGGAAGACCGGAAGAAATGAAAATACATTTTTCAGAAGCAATCTCACATTTAAACCTGTCATGGGGTAAGAAGATTGATTTGCTTGAAAATATGAACAGGATGTTCATAAAATCATGTGGTATCATCTGCTACTGAAAGATAAACTTTAGTCACTATCTCCAATCGTTTAGTAGTGCAAGAGCTCATGATATATTTTTCCGAATTATCTGAGCAATATGCAGACTCATGTAAATGAGTGAAGGATAGGTATATAGGAGTGTACCCTTGTTGAACATGCAAGCAAAAAATGCTCTGTTTGCCTAGTCTGATCAACATTCAATTAATTTACGTTTTATCGAGGGTAATATCATATGTGCTAGGGGTTTTATCTCTAATTTTTTTTGAAATTTTCGAGAAAGTATTTTACTGGAAATTTTACTGACTGCGATTTGCGGTCTTATTATCTGGCCGCAAATTGCACGAGTTAAATTCCTAGAGCAAAATGCTTGAGGGAAAATCTCAGAGATTACGATAAAATCCTCTAGCACGAATGATATTTGATGAGAATATTTCCCAAATAACATTTGAAACTGGATAAAATTATCAGAATTCATGTTATATTTTGAATTTATCAACGGGAAAATTACAACAATTCTTCTTGTTCCAAACTTGAAGGAATCATTGTCCGTTTCTAAATGCCTTGACCTTTGACTAATGTGGCCATTCCATAGTTATCTTTGGTCAATCTATCTTTCCAACAATTAATTCATTCAGCTATTTTTAGTTTCGTAAATAAGAATATATTTTCTTAAAGAACTGCTGTGCTATTCGTTCATTTTTATTGCATACTTGGGAGTGTTTATCCACCCATACACTGAACACTGAAATATGTATGTCTTCATTTGTAAGGAATTCAATTTTTATGATCTTAACTTGAAAAGTAACGAAACAACCATATAAATTTTCAACCTCCTATAGGGGTTTAAATTTCGGAAAACACTGGAACACTTGTAACAAATACCTATAATTACAATTTTCATGAACTCCACTTGAAAAAACTAACGGTACTCCTATACAAACTTTCAACCCTCACTTTAACCTTTAGTGTTGAATTTTAAAAAATCCTGAAATTTGTTATTTTTATTTGAAAAGATAAGCCCACATATCAATTTTCTCGACTCTCACTTCAAAACTTTCACACCTTTTCTCTCCCCCACCCCCCTCTGAGGATGGAATGAGGATACGCAGAGGTTTATATGAAAAACTTCATAATTCTCACATATCTAGTCTCTCAGATAGAGAGTTTTCCTGATTCAAATTATATTCTTCTAGAGCTGAAAAAAGTCGATATCTCATTCGATGTTCCATGGTGTGAGCCTACTGATAGACTTTTTAATACTTCTTAGTTTCTCTGCAGATATTTCCATATAACCGGGATCATTTTCATTTTCGATATTACTCGTCTCGCAGCTACTCAGATCGGAAAATTCAACTTCGTCACCTGAACCTGACGAAAAATCCACATTTATGGAGCTATCAGGTTTTCTCATACGATAATCAAGCTGATAATACAAAAAAAGTATATTCATCAACTTCAAAGCGAGTTGCTTATTATTGAACATAAACATTATACTGAAGATGAATTATGTGCTCACCTTTTTGCCTTTTTTCAAGTTATAATTTTGAAGGGTCATCGCCAAAATCTGTTTTCGTCTGCTGGACATTTCTGCAAGTCACCGCACGCTCACTGATTTGAAATCCCTAATGAATATTTTGAACTGAAAAACGCGCGAGCCAGTAGAGCAACGCCGCCGGGACACACAGAGGCCGTTTCAATAAAAGGCAATATACGTTTGGGATTCATAGCGTAGTGAAGAATAATTGGCTCTACAACGTTTCAAAGGAGTATACAAATTTTTAAATATTGAGAATTGTTACCCTCTAAGTGTGCTTCGACGGAATATGATGGAAGGATGTCATTGCACTGGAATATACTCTTCGCCCATTCAGGAAAGTGCGGGTTCAAGAGCGACCCGTTCATTTGGTAGAGCTTCACTACCTACCGTGTACAACTATATATAAATATATATATATATATATATACATATATAAATATATATATATATATATATATGAATATATATAAATATATATATATATATATATATAGAGTATTGAATGGTATAATGAACAATTGAATTTGATGGAACAGAAAACTCGGAGTTGAAGGAAAAGCGTAAGGAACTGTCGCTCCTGATGAAGTCCCCGACCGCACACTATTGTTTCATTTGGGTTAGGGTCCTTTCTAAATATCTATCAGATGTAGTTCAACATCCAGCGTGGCTTTAGCCGGTGGAGTACTTGTTTTCTGTTAGATATTACAAAAATAACCTCATATTTTTCGAAGATTTTTTTTATTTTCAGGAAAACTTTCTGTTCAATCAATCGTCCACGATTCCGATGATTTCCACAAAATTGATTATCTTAGTAGGTACCTTACGGCACTCCACTATGATCAAGTGAATATGTGTGAGTACGAATAATTACAGAACACGTTAGAAGATCGTCTCCAATTTATTATTTTTCTCCTAATCTTACGAAAGTAAATTCAGCGAATTGCCATATTTGTGAAACAGATTTGCAAATCCACTTTGAATACATGGGAACGAACGTTATGGATGGATTACAAAATGAGCTATCGCGTTGTACACGTAAATATGTTTGCATGGAGTACTTTACATAGAAATGGTTTTAGTCAAGTTCACCAGTGAAACTATTGCGTGTTGAATTAATCATTCGACCGAACGTATTTGAACCAAATTTCTAATCATTATTATCATAACGGTGGATATTTGGGGAGCTTAATTGAAAATTAAAAGGTATTTTATAAGAGTCAGCTCCTAGATTGACTTATTCTTGATATAACCATATCATTCTTCGTATATAATGAATTGAATCTAAAACTGATAGAAATTGCGTGCCCAATTGTTTTTATCTAATTGAAATATTTCGTTTCGACATTCTACTTCTTTTTGAAGTTCATTGAATATATTTTTTCAGACCACATAGGGTAACAGTATATGTGTTTTGTTTTATAAGGATTGTTCATTTGTCACAGATTCATCTACTATTGATATATTGAAAAATCAAAAGACTAGTAATGATAATGATAAAATGATTGAATTTTCAATTTGTCGAAGTAACATGTTAGTGCTATTACTCCAAACAAGATACGAATGACGTATATGTGTGCAAATTCGAAAAGAGTTCAGATGAAACAATGTAATTATGGTATAATTTGATTCAAAATTGGTATGTGGAGGTTTTCGCGGTCGGAGAGTATGAATTTTTTTTAAAATTCATAAATTGAAGATGGCGGCTCCAAGATGGCAAACGAGCAGGGCCGATCGCAGGTGTGCAGCGAGTGCACCGCACGGCGGCCAAACTAGGGCTCTACGAGGCGCCGCAGGCCGCATCTAGTTATAACAATCAGCTATTTTTTGAAAGAAGAAA
>JAFIRS010006521.1:0-36048 GCA_018342105.1 Gonioctena quinquepunctata
GAATACAATAAGAATATGCATTCAACCCATAACACATATTTTCTAGGAAAAACGAGTAATTCATAATCTACAGCAAAAAGGCAGTCTATATGAAATAAAGTACACGGTAATCGTTCCAACACTAATAAAGTACACGGAATTTTCCAACACAAAAACATTCATTCTAAACACTGGAAGTTGACATTTCCATACGAAATTTGCTCTTAGCCACCCGAAAAACCATATTCAATTTAATAATAATGCCTGAACGCTCATGTATTCAACCAACGAAAATGCACAGAAATTATCCTTCCCAAGCGAATTCCATTCATTTTCATTCGAAACATAGGTACTTGTAAATAATATTCAATTCAATCAACACTGAAAATGAACACAACACTCTGGAACTTGAACTATTCATTCAAACCATAAACAATCACTTGAATTATCTTTTCCCATATGTACTCAAACGAATTTGAATCGATCACGGTAATCCAAGGTATTGAAACAAATGGAATATGAAATATTTTATAATAAATCGAAGCGAATATCTGGGAATCCCCGCGATACACAAGTTCGAACCGGTATAAAATCTGCTGATAGCTCATAATTATTCTCGGTGTCGAAGTATTTACAGCGTTGCCGTAGTGAGTTCAAAGTACGATATTTTCAGACTTATTAAACTTGATATTTTTGTTATTGGTTTTGATAAAATTTTAATAGTGTGATATATCTCAGACGTTTCACGGCTGATTTTGGCTATTTTTTCTAGGATAGTTGGTAGTGAATTTTTTCAAGTTTTTTTAGTTGTCAAACTCATACATTTCTAGTCGCTGCCACATCAATCATGTTTATAGGAACCACTGTCATTTACCCTCATTTACCCTCATTCACCCTCATTTACCCTCATTTACCCTCATTTACCCTCATTTACCCTCATTTACCCTCATTTACCCTCATTTCCCTTTACCCTCATTTACCCTCTTTCTCATTACCCTCATACCCCTCAATCTCAAATATGAGTATAGACCGCCACCCCATCGAACCTCAGCTGAAATCTATATAACTCGATGACGTCATCGCTGAACTTAGTTCTTGAATTACTCACCAGGTGGCGCTGTGTCGTTCTGTCTTACGCTCTACCGATTCATTCTCAGAAAAAGATATTAAGTATAGGTACTGTTTGCTGTTGATTCATTTCTGTTCCAACCGCTGAACAGACAAGACGTGTGTCTCTAGAGCAGCTCTGCTACTTTTTGTTTCCAAGTCTTCTAGAGAGTTCCTCCAGTACTTCAAAGGTGAGTGTTTTTTTAATCTCTGTTATTTTTAAAACTGGTCACGTGACACTTCTGTCATTCAGTCTTCCTTCTAACCAATTTGTTTTTAGAACTTAAGTCTTTGCACTGTCTGATTTCATCATTCATGATTCAGTTGTCAGAGAGGTCAGACGGTGCTCCTCCAGTGAACTAAAGGTGAGTTTTTCTAGCCTCTGTCATTTTCAACTGATCACGTGACACTTCTGTCATTCAGTCTCTCTCCCAACCAAATTGTTTTTAGAACTTAAGTCTTTGCACTGTCTGATTTCGTCATTCATGTTCCAGTCCATGTATCAACCTACGTGAAAAATTCCTTAGATCTGGGGAAAAAGTTATTCATCCATGAGAAATCCATCAGGTTAATCTGAAAATTCACCTGAAACGTCCGATCTAAACATAACTACGTGAAAAATTCCCTAGATCTGGGGAAAAAGTAAATTATCCATGAGAAATCCATCAGGTTGACCCTAAAAATCCACTGAAACGACTAATCTAAACACAACTACGTGAAAATTCCCTAGATCTGGGGAAAAAAGTCAATCATCCATGAGAAATCCATCAGGTTAACCCTAAAAATCCACCTGAAACGACTAATCTAAACACAACATACGTGAAAAATTCCCTAGATCTGGGGAAAAAGTCAATCATCCATGAGAAATCCATGAGGTTGAACCTTAAAATTCAGTAGATCTAGGGAAAAACTATGTGAAATACCCGAATCTGCATGAAAAAATCCCTAGATCTGGGGAAAAAGTCCAATCTTCTATGTGGAATAAGGTAAAAAGTCATATCAAAAGGTAGAAATTCATCAGGTTGACTCTTAAAATACAATAGATATAGGAAAAATCCAGGGTAATATAGACCTCGAGCACGTAAAAATGGGTGTTCCCCAAGGATCTGATTTGAGGTCGCAAAATGACCACGTTGGACCTTGGCACTTTTTGAAAATTTCCCCAGATCTGAAGAAAAATCGGGGAAAATCACTATCTCCTTCTCTCTCTAACACACAGGCTCTTATGGGAGTTTCCATCGGGGTCAGAGGAAATTTCCCCAGATTCTGGGTACTTTTTTAGAAAAGTGAAAAAGTGCGCCCGTAGCCCTGCAGCTATATCTACTCCAGTCTACAAGCTCTTCTCCATTGTCATCATTATTCTCATATCCCCATAGATTATGGTGACTATTGAAATCTCCTACATAGAGGACATCCACAGGCCATAAGAAGTGAATTAAATTGCACCAAAAGAAGAAATTGAATTAGCGGTGATGCTTTCAACCGATGAGAATCCTCATGTCAGTACGAGGAACATTGCAAAAGAGCTAAATGTGAGTCATACTTCCGTGAACAGAATATTGATAAAAAAAATCTTCATCCATACCGAATTGAATTACATCAAGAACTCTATGAAAGGGATTATAATACAAGAGTTTGCTATTGCGAAAATACATCGAATTTCCAGTCGCGAGGAACCAAATTTTCTGAAATACATTTAAAAGTAATGGGATGATAAATAGCCACAATTTGCCAGTACTACTCGACAGAAAATCACTATTGAGTCAGAGGAGTTGATAACCAAAATAGATGGTCGATAAATGTCGGGGCATAATTGGAGATCAGGTTAGAAGACTATATTTCTTTGATGGGCCACTGAATGGAGAAATTCACAGATATTTTTTCCGAAATGATTCACCAAATTTGTTGGGGGATGTACCGATTGACACTAGACAGAGGTTATATCACCATGATAGCGCGCCTCCCCACAATCAAAATCGGATAAGAAGATTTTTAAACAGATGGCGCAGAAATGAATGGATACCATAAAACAGACTCATTCAGTAACCAGCAAGGTCCTCAGACCTCACTTCCCTAGATTTCTATCTCTGGGGATATGATAAAGGAGAGGTCAAATGCAAGGAACCAACGACACCAGAAGATATGAAGAATAGAATTAGAGAAGTTTTTCGCTCTATTAGAAGATCAACTTCAATTCATGTCCGAGGATAGCTCAAAATGGGAGATTGTTCGAACATCTTCTGTGAATTTACGCTTTGAGTTCACTTTGTTACCTCTTTTGTCCAGCGTTGAATAAAAAATCGTTATTGCTGTTATGATGACTTTTTCATACTTTCCTTGAGAATTAGATACATTTGGGATGGAAATTAAGTAGGCAAACACTACATTTTCTGCAAACACATAGTGGTATTCTGGTATTTATATTATATTGGTTACTCCTGTGTGGAGAAAGAGCTATTTGGCAAATTTATGAATAGGAAATAAAAATATACTCTTTTCAAGAATATTGTGTGGAAAAATTCTCTTATTGCAAATTATTGATTTTTATATATTTGGTGTCGAATGAATCCATTTTGTAACAAAAATCACAACATAACTCCTGGATCACCTGGTATAAAACCATACCACCTTTTTTGAGAAACTCTCTTCCAAAGGGATTCAATCGAGTGAAGATGTATAGGATATTTCATTTAAAAAAACACAACTTTGATGAGTCACACGTTTATCGAACACCCTGTATGTTGGAAGTTATTTTTGAAACATAGCTTCCATTGCTTTCTACAACTTTTATTTGAGTAATTTTTTCTTATCTCAAATAGGAAACCAGCTATCGTCCACCCACGTTGATACATACATATATATATATATATATATACATATATATATATATCTATATATGTATATTTATATGAATTATATATATATATATATATATATATATATATATATATATATATATGTTATAATAATCTCATTTGTTCATTGTTTTTTCATTGTTATGACCTCTATGTCGGAATTCCGACTTGTATCTCGGAATTCCGACTTGTATCTCGGAATTCCGACTTGTAAGTCGGAATTCCGACTTGAATGTCGGAATTCCGACTTGTATCTCGGAATTCCGACTTGTAAGTCGGAATTCCGACTTGTATGTCGGAATTTCGAGATACAAGTCGGAATTCCGACTTACAAGTCGGAATTGTAAAATAAAAAAAAATGTGGCACTCCTACGCCTCCGTACCCTTCAGTATCAAACACCTATTATATAATTGCTAGCAATCCACAATTTGTCATCTGAAACGAGAAACCAGTGAACAATGTGTGCACATATGATAATCATTCGTTTCAGGGTTGGAAATGAACATTTTACTGCCTACAGTTCATATTCTGACAAAAATATTTGTTTGAGGTATTTCTGTAGTTTTGGTCAAATCTTGGGTTGAAGACGCTGAACAGATCTTAAGGAAAAAAATTCATGTATGCAGGTACTATTGTGGGATTAATTTAAAAAAATTAGCCCCTTATTTTCCAAGATATCGACTGATGAAACATATTGATTTTACTAAACACAGAACAAAGACACGGCCAACTGTGATAAATTGGCAATGATGTACGCTGCGGCGAACTGATGAGGGCGAGGTAAAATCCAAGAATGTGGATCGGAAGCATTAATGTCAATCGGCTTGGAAGGATGGAAATAAACCCTGAATGGGCGGTGTCACGACGTTTATAGCAGCACTGTCTATACGTGTAGCGTATCTATCCATGCATGAGGTGTGATTGTGAGGAACATTCGGAGTGTATAACCTCTGTCAGAAGTTCGAGACCGGCAGCCACATATAAGCATTGGATTTCACTCTATGCTGCGGCCGAAACTTTTGACTGATACGTGTACATATAGGGCTACCTCAAATATGAATTTTGCGGAATTGAATTTTGATATTTTGTTGACTTGATAATCAACGACTCTCATGAAATATCGTTTCGACAAAATACGAATCTGAAAAAGTACAGATGGAAAGTACATTCTATGGTTTCATATTGGTGGAGTACAATGATCTCAATCAGGCGTACGATCGGTGATTTGAATTCAGAGCAGTGAGTATTCCATTGTCAGAGTGCATTACTGTTGTGTTCTCGAAGTTCAATGAACGGACATTGAATCAATCGAGTACTTTCAATAGAGAACGGAGCCAGTTTCGTAACAGTAGTGGAATTTGAATTGAATATTCGAGAATAATTGATGGTGAATTCGAGTTATACACCCGACGACGGAATGCATGCCATAATGGAAAGAGTAAGAGAGGCGGCCGACAGATAAAAAAAAACAAATTGAGAAGAAACTATGGCAAAAGAAAAAACAAGAGAAAGAGGAACGCCGAGGGCACAGTTGGGTGAAAGTCTGCAGGAGTTCGAAGCAGACATGCAGAGACTCATCCAGCTCACGTACCCAGAGGCTCTGGAAGATTTTGAAAAAAATTTGGCGGTGCAGGTATTTATTGATGGATTGGAATATATCAACATATAAGGCTCTTAAGATTAACATATGTCAAGGAATGCAGTGAAGCCTCTGGTTTTTTCCGTGGAGATGAAAGCGGTTTTCAATACTCCGAGGCCGAAAGTGAGGGTGGTATCGATCAAAAAGCCATCTTAGAGAGAGACACAAATTAATACATATGATGGACATAATAATAGATAAACTGGAACTTTGGAACAACAGCGCCAATAATGATTCGAGGGTAAATTGCTTGAGAATAGGTAGGAGCGGACATTTAAAGAGGAATTACTAGTCATCCACTGCCAGAACATCCCCAAGTTCTCAACCATCTGCAAGGACAGTGCTTGAAAAGGGTGCTTGCTGAGCCCCCAGGGTCATCCACGTCAACAGGACGAGAAAACTAGCGACAGTTTGACCATCAGAAGGGAAGTAAACAAGAGACGTCATATGCACTATAAACACTGGTCCGCAGAGGAATCCCAGAAGCAGACAGTGTAAGACAATTCACATCCAATTTCGCCCTACAAATGGTCACCGGAGAGAAACGAGAGAAACCTCACATCATATTAACCATTGTAACTATTGATAATGAAAACAGATTTGTGGCAGACACATAAGACTAGTTAATTTTTGTGATGGTTCTGATTTTCTTTCGATGGTGAGCAGAAAATCATGAAATTTGGTGGGGAATGATTTATTTTAACATCACCACATGAGAGGGGACATTCTGTGAAACTGAGGATAGCTAAAGCCGTCATGGTACCCGGTTCATCTGAAAAGATCGTTGATGCTCGACTAGACGAAGACCTTGGGTGCTGCTTCGGGATAGTACAACCATGTGATGAATCCCTCAACAAATTGATACTTGCACAACTCCTCATAACGACTAAACAAGGCATACCTGTCTGAATTACTAATGTATTTCCTGATGGAATAACAATTTGGGAGTATGCGAGCCAGTTCAGTATATAGAAGAGGCACGGCTAATGACATATCGGAACCATCAGGAAATCCTTGGAACATTTGTCACTGAATGAATATGAATCCGCCATAAAATTCATTGCCAAGGACAGTGACGCAGTCGAGTCCGCAAGACCAACCGACCTGGTCCAGCACAGGATAGATAGTGGTCAAGCTCATCCAATTAGACAACCACTGAAAAAATTATCATTTGCCAAAAACAGGTATAAAAGTTCATCTAGAAATTGAACAGAGAATGCGTTATCAAAGAATCAATGACTCCATGGTCCGCCCCGGTAGTACTGGTTTCCAAAAAGGTGGATCTACAGAATTTTTCACACACTGACCACATTAGCAGACTCACAATGGTTTTCAATGCTGAACCTGGATAGCACGAGTGGGCATATATGAAGACGATAGGGAAAAGACTGCGTTTACCAC
Source organism: Gonioctena quinquepunctata (assembly GCA_018342105.1). Classification (NCBI taxonomy): domain Eukaryota; kingdom Metazoa; phylum Arthropoda; class Insecta; order Coleoptera; family Chrysomelidae; genus Gonioctena; species Gonioctena quinquepunctata. The sequence continues at coordinate 6,983 of JAFIRS010006521.1, forward strand.
TGTTAGCAAACTGTGTCATTCAACCTTCACGCTGTTTGGTATCTGTTACGCCTTGGCAACATTCGAAAGATTCATGCAGCTGATATTGCATGGAGTCGCTTAAAAATCTGCCTGGTGTATCTGGATGATGTCATGGTTAAGAAAAGAAATTTTGAAGAATAACATCTGGCAAACCTTCGTGGAATTTGTGTACGTTTAAGGAGTGCTAACCCAAACTCATTCTCCAGAAGTGCTCCCTATTCCAGAAGCAAGTGAATTTTTTGGGCCACACAGTCTCGGTAGAAAGAATCCAAACAAACGAATAGAAAATACAAGCTCTTCGTAACTGGCCGATAGCAAAAGATATACACGAGTTGGGGAACTTCTTCGTACAGTATACTTATTTCCGCTGTTTTGTGGGAGAATTTGCAGACATCGCAGCTCTACAATACATAAGTTGACAGGAGATCGAATCAACTTGCATTGGTCTATCGAATGTGATAAAGCTTTCCGCAAGTTGAAGGCAGCGCTTTGTTCAAGTCCAATCTTGGCTTACCCACAGCAAAAAGGCCTGTTCATACTGGACACAGACGCAAGCAACACCGGACTTGAAGCTATGTTACCACATATACAGGATGACAAGGAGAGTGTCATCGAATTACAGCAGATGTCTAAGCCCGAAATGATTTATTGTGTCCCCGAGAAGGAACTTCTAGCAATACTTATATCACTTTCAAAAATACTTATATGGAGGGAAGTTTTCATGAAGACCGATCATGGAGCACTGGAGTGGCTATTGCAGGGGAAGAACCCAGGAGGAGAAATAGCTAGATGGAAAAGCTAAACCAGTATCATATCAAAATCAAACATCGCGCAGGCGACTACATAGTGATGCGGATGCCTGTAAATATTGTCAGCGTATTGACTGAAGAAATTGCCCATATCAAATGAACGAGACTGTCAACTGAAGACGAATGGACTACCGCACACATAAAACAAGACCAGGTAACCGATCCAAATATCCCTTCTGTGGCGGTTTTAGCCGTAGAATTTCCAACCCTAGAAAATCGCGTGATATTATATAGGACCATATCGCAAAAAATAATATATAATGATACTCTGCTGCATATGCTGTCCATTGTAACTGGATTACTATTGCACTGGACGATGCACCTCTTCCTAGGCTCGTCTACCAATCTCTAGCCACTGGTAGATGACGAGTTGGTCGAATTATCAGGATTGAAATTGCACAAACCTCACTCCTGTAGTCCAAGCACAACCCTACAAGCCAAACCCGTCACGTCTCGCGCCGTGAGACACTGGCTTGAACATGCTGAACTACAATTCTAACGGAGAAATATATTTCTGAGATATTGTTGTTGTGAAAAAGTCCCCTTCGCTCTTTTATGGATTACTTGGTAGACACTACATATGGTTGTCTTTCAGTCTGAATGCTTTTCATCAAATTGAATTTATTCAAACGTCATGTATAACCTGATAAAAATGAGAACTGGAGGCTATGGAGACCGGACTCAATAGATAATTCATCGGGGCGTATTTTCATTGTTGTAGGAGTTCGTCAACCGTGATAGCACTGTGGTTTGTTTGCCGTAATAATAATTTTAGGTTGAGATATATGGGCACACAGTTGATATATCCACTCATCTACTACTCCTCAAATCGAGAAAAGTGCACTTGGGAAAGTAAATATAATTTTTATTCGAGACAAGAGAGCAGGAAGGATAACGAAATATGGGCCTCGATCATGAGGAATGGAAGGCAAAAAAATATATCAAGATTGGAGAGAGAAGAGGAGACAGAAAAAGGTATTTATTTGCATTCTTCTCGAAAATTTATAGATTTCAATAGTTGAGAAGAACATCCTCAGGAAAATAGTTCCATAGTTATGCCGCATGATAGAACTACGATTTCTGATTCAATGATGTTCGGCAAGTTGCGACCTCAAAACTGGTATAATTTTAATGATAATAATTTATTTCTCAAGTAACTTGCCGATGGAATCAGGAGAACAAATCAAATTATTGTAAGGTAATATTGTATGTTATATTAGAAGTATCCTGTGAATTGTCATACCGCTACAATAAACTGATTGTTGCCCAATATTAGTATTCATTTCAACTGGTTCATTTCTGAAAATGCTATGTACAATTACAAATATAAATGTCAATTGGAGAAGTGAACTCATCGAATCCATTGGTATTAACTGTATCAACAGAAAATGTGGAACAAGAAACATCAACATGAATAGCCAGTATAATAATAATGTTTATTCAACAAGAAAAAAATACAATACTGTATAGAGTGCGGCTTTTTAAGAGTCTCCCGCCGATACGACTCTTTGAAATTGAAGTCATTGTGATTGCTCGATAGATAACGCGAGGGGCCACATCAACTTGAAAAATTTCAAATGGCATGGTGGGTCAAGTCGCACATCGTTGAAAAGATAATTCAATTATTTTTTCAACCATCCCATTTTTTTTAATTTTGTTTTTACATTTTTTCCCAATTACATTAGAAATGTCAAGTATAAGTGCGGTATCTGGATGGTACCCTTACCTCGATAACTTTTGAACGGTTTGATGTGAAACAATGAGACATGAAATATATTGAATGGTATTGTCGTGAAATGGGGTTGTTTCACGACTCACTAGGTAGAATCTGATCCTTTATTGATTGAAAACACTTTGTGAAAAATATAGAAAAAAATTTATAAAATTAATACAAAGATTGAATGAATAAAATAAAGTAATAATGTCTTCCAGATTTATAACTTTGAATTAATAGAACCAAAATGTTACTTCAAAAATAAGTCGGGAATAATTCCAAAAAACCATAATGTTCAATTGAAAACAGGGCTTTTTAACTTTCTTACTCCCCCAGTCCCCTTGCTCTTTATTTGGACAAGGCAAAAACCCAACGTCGACACCCCGATCAAACCATCAGTCGTCACTTTTAAAAACTCTCATTCATGTTTGACACTAATTCGTGTTTTGCAGAATAACAACACTGTGACCCACTTGAAAATTATACTAATTGTTTTACTCTACTCTCGATACATTTTTGATAGAATTACCGGTCCTACTTTTTGGGAGAAGAAACATTACAATTGCTCGACAGAGGGCGCTAGGGGCATATCAATTCAAAAATGTGTAAGGCTAGAGGTTGATTGAACATCGTTGAAAAGGTAATTAATTTTTCTTTCACTATGGTTGTTAACTTTTGAACGGTTCGACAGAACAAGAGACCAAAACTATTTTGAAGATATGATATCATCGATACTACTCTTCAAAATGGAGATATCGAAATTTTTCGATAGATGGCGCGGAGGGGCGCATTAACTTAAAAAATTCCAATAGTGTAGGGGGTCAAGTGGCACATCGTTGGAAAGATAATTCAATTTCCTTTTCAACCACCTGATTTTTTTCAAATTTTGTCAATTGATTTTTGCACTATATGCATTTTATGTTATTCTTGATATTTCAAATGCATATTGTGAAAAAATGTATTGACGGATTTGAAAAAAACCCGGATGGTTGGAAAGAGAATTGAGTTAACTTTTTAACGATGTGCCATTCAAGCCCCCATGCTATTTGAAATTTTTAAGTTGATGAGTCCCTCCGAACCATCTATCGAGCAATCATAATTACTTTTATTTCAAAAAGTAATATTGGTGATATCATTCAAAATGGTGATCGTCCCATTGGTCTACGTCAAACCGTTCAAAAGTTAACAGGGGCGGGGGACTATAAAATGCCGAACTTTATGATTGAGGTGATAATGTAAATAAACAGGGGATATCACAGAAGCTTTAATTCCAGTGAACTATCGCTTGTACGTGATTTCATATTAAAGAACATAAAAAAATATACATAATTTATTATGAATTAACTCTAAATATAAATATCTTATTAAGTGACATGTGGATAGACATAGACACATCCAGACCTTTACAATATCAACTAACTATTAATCAATAATAATGAGAGAATTAATAAATAGAGAATAATAAAGTAAACTAGTGACCATCCATTGTTTCAATTGCAGAATATAAGATAATAACTGAACCATTATTTTGATGAAATTTGATGTTACAGTTAATAATTGATTTGTTGATTGACGGAATCGTGTAGTTTCCTCCTTCCACGAGCCAAAAACCAGTTTTTTGTATTCCCCTTAAATAAATGTATGCTATTTGTATTCCTGATTTCGATAGGCATCAAAATTTAAAGTTTTGGTGCAAGAAAATCACAGTGTCTTTGCCTTATGGTTTTGTCACAGCGAGGTACACTTAACGAGATGATCTTTTTTCTTGTGCTGTAGGAGTGTGTGACAGCGTGGGAGATAATTTCATTTTTCTTGATGTTGATCAATATGTTTACACAGAAAAGTTGTCTAATATAAAATATTCCTGATTCTTCATGTGATTTATCATTAGGGAATCTGAGTGGTTTTCTGTATATAGTTTTTTAAACTGACAATATAGTTCTTAGAACTGACAAAATGTTATTTTTAATATCCAGCAATTTTCATAGGGAATTTCCCTCTCATACTTCCACCCTGAGTACTATATTTCCCATTTCGATAGTTTGAAAACAATCGCGTAGATGTTGTATGGGAGGGTTGAAGTTTGATATACTCTTTAATTATTTCCAATTAATGATTTTTTTCATCTTACTTATTCGTAACATTGAATGAAAGATGGACATGCGTTTTGGTATTTGGAATTTTACAATGATTGAAAATTTTTGATGTCTTAAATATTGATATTGCTCCTGACTCGCCCAATATCGTTGCAACCCAAAAATTTTCAAGGAATGTTGAATTAATACTTTTCCTGTCGTCAATGTCAATGTTGATTTACCTTCCATATAGAGAATATTTCGATTGCTGCTTTTATCAAGAATTTGTCATTTCTTCTTTGGTGAAAACACTACCCTGTTTTGGCATGTGCTACGTTATATCAAAGAGCCATACAAAAAAAAATTGTTTTTCAGCATATACTCAGCCCACAAACTACCAGGAGACCAGTTTTGTATTTATTTCGGACGGAACGTGTCAACAGGACTTTTCCATTTAAGTTCTTTCCCTTGATTTCTCCAATGTACTTCATTGAAAGCTCATCAAAAATGAAATTACTCGGAACTGCTGACTACAAATACCTATACAATAGGTGTATGTCGGTCGAATATTCATGAAAAAACCAACTACTTCCCTGGCTAATGCCTCGACGGACGTTAAATGACATCCGATGAAGACTTTGCAAATGTTTGTTGCGAAATGGATAAATATCAAGCACTCCACTCAGGCTGACTAACTGTAGAACCGTTTTGGGGTATTTGCCCCTCATCAGTACAGGGTGGGTCAAGCAGACAATGATTAATGTCTGCGATACCTGATTGAAACGATTAAATCCATTCAAAGCATTCGCTGAGATTGAATTAGCAGGATGGACAACTTCATTAGCTAACGCCATCCAGCGAAACTAGAGCAACTGAAACATCACCGACTGAAATTGTCCTACTGATTCTCAGGATAGAAATCTGCAATAAGAGACAAATTCTATGACTTATAGATAGCCCTATATTCCATCAGAAATAAAAAACGTCTTATTTCTCAAGACTGCTGACTACAAATATCTCAAAAGTTGTATACGTTTTTTCATAGCGATGTTTAGATTCCTCGGGTATTATGAAGAGACATCCTATTTTCCAGGATTATTCAATGCTTCAGAATCAAATCAGAAATGCCCTATTTTATATGATCAATATATAACTATGTTGAAAAAGCTTGCCTAAAACTAAGATACATGAAAATGAGATAAAATGTAATGCAGTAAATACGTTAAGGTTCAAGTAATATATAAAATGAAATGAATGATCACAGAACAGTTTGTCATGGGCCTGAATAATTCAGACACATTGAAATAGTTTATAATACATAATGAAAAATTTAGTATTAGCTGTGAGGTTGTCCATGAAGTATTCATTCAAATCATAATATACCTTTGGGGCAGGAGTTTTTTCATTCATGTCCTATTTATTGTCTTCCTCCAATCAAGGTGAAAGGGGGTTGAATAGCGTTTTTCCAGTTATAGATCATTGAATCCATGATTTTGTTTTTGAGGGTATAGGAAGCTGATACTATGAGTAGACGTGTTGCATAGACTGACTGAGACATAAAGTTCTCGAAATGTTGTTCACGGATCAAACAGACTGATTCTAAGATAAACACTCATAGTTTTATCAGTGGAAGATACTTCCTAACAGCTTGTCACGCGCGTTTGGCAATAACGTGACATTGAGAAATATAATTCCAAACGTCATAACGACAAACTCCAAACATTGTTAAAAAGTTTGTTATGGCTACAAGACAGAAAACGTGTCAAAAATAAAAGGTGCTTTATGAAATTTGTATTATCCAAGGTATGTATATAATGGTCGTATAAAAAATAGCGGAAGCATCTCCAACACTGAAAGAGTTTACCGATCTCTTCCCATATACCCACTACCATCACCATTTCGATAGTTTGAAAACAATCGTGAAGATGTTATATGGAGGGATGATGAATATATGTTTTTTTTCATCTTGTTTATTCGTAACAGTAAACGAACCCTTGACATGCGTTTTGGTATATGTAATTTCCACAATGATTCAATTTTTTGTGTCTTGAATATTAATATTGCTCCTTATACGCCCAATATCATTGAAACCCAAAAATGTTCAAGGAATGTTGAATTAATGCTTCTCTTGTTGGAAAATGTCAATGTTGATTAATTTTCATATAAATAATTTTTCGTTTGGCGCTTTCATCAAGAATTTGGTCATTTCTTGTTTTGTGAAAACACTACTCTGTTTTGCCCTGTGCACCGTATTTTTTTTCCGAAGCAACGCATGGAAAATTAGAAATATCAATAGAGCCATACAAAACTCTTTCTGCTTTTTAGCATATACTCAGCCCATGAACTACCAGGAGACCTCAGTTCTGTATTTATTTGGACAAACATGCCAGCAGGACTCTTCCATTTAAGTTATTTCACGGTGTGCCCGGAAACGAACGGGCCGACCATTTGGCCAGACAAGGTGCAAAAAGCTCAACTATCGGACCAGAACCAATTCTAGGAGTTTCTAGATCATGGGGCGTCTTAACCATGAAAAAAATCCTGGAAGTAAATTTTAGGAAACATGGAAAGAGGCCCCGGGAGACAATCGAATCTTACATCGAAGGCCCCTCTACTAGGATGGCCAAGACTCTGCTCACACTGAGCAGAAAGGAAATCAGAATAGTGGCAGGGCTCCTCACGGGTTACTGCCATCTCAAAAAACAGCTCAACATCATAGGTATCATGGATGGAACTGAATGCAGGTGGTGCTTGGAGCATGAGAAGTCAGCCACCCACATCCCCACGGAATGCACGGGAAGCACACCTCGGGAGTGTCGCTCTGACCCGGAGAGTGTGAGGAAGGTATTGGTTAGGAGGCTGACCTCTTTTGCTCGTGAAATAGGGTACCTCCAAAGCTGAACCGATTCCCAGCAGCGGTGGGTGCATAACGGGCCCGATAGAGAGGCCTACGTGCTAATGGTTCTATCTACCCACTAATTCTCATTATATCTATGATCTCGATCTGTCTGAGGCATTCGATAGTACATTGCCCCTGCGACATCCATCAGATGTTGATTTCAGGTCAATTTCGAGTCCAGTATCACCCCGAGATATTTGACCCCAAGCAATATGTTGCTCTCAACAGTAATATACACTAATATAATACAATTGGTACAAATAATTTATACATTGCGAGAATCACATACCAAAGTACTATGAATTCATTATTCTTTGAAGGCTTCAAGAAATTCAATGAACTTCCTTGATTTTCACGAGAACTAACTGATATCAACTGATTTTAAAAGAAACTAGGTTTTTGCAATGCTACGAATATTGTATATGAGTTCGTCCCTATCGAATACATGGTTCACACCGAAAATCTCATTTGCTTCGTATATGGTACTAACACATTGTTGGACTCTTCGCCTACAGCAATCATTCGAAAAAATAGGACAATATGACTAAGATGTCTAAAAACCCTGGTGCTTGAACTGATTCGATATTGTTTATATTTTCGAGCGGACACTACCTGTTCCTTCAACAGAGCTTCTCTCTTTGGTAGTCTGTGATAGATGGCGCCGTCCAAAAATGATTGTTTATATCCTCACTTGAGGTAGTTTCGCCACGAGACAGTTCAATTAGGAAATTATTTTCGACGGAATCGAAAAATTTCGAAGATCTTTTCGATTTGAGACGCGAAAAAAACAATTTTTTTGAAGGGGGGCACTTGCCCTTCCAATCGACTCTAGAAAATTCCTTCGTTATAGAAAGTCGGCGACTCAAAAAATTCAGACTCGGCCCCCCCTCTTCCCCCCTCACTAGAAATCATACGTCATGAAAAAAAATTTTAGTTTTTCGATAAAACTTCAATGGACTTTTTTGTAGTTCTCTTTTTGAACTTTTTTTTTGGGGGGAAAGGGAGGGGTATCGTTATAATCGATGAGGTCAACTAGGAGGAGGTTTTTTTCCGCGTTCAGACCCTCAAATGGTCCCCCGTCCTTCTTTAAAAAGTCCCCTGGCACAATCCGCATTTTTCTACGACCCCTCCTTTAGGCTGTGCGCTTCCCCGTGGACTATTTTGAATAACGAGAGTAGTTTTGATTATATCTGTCAAACTAGATGGTCAATCACTTTGATTTTTTTTCACAATATCTATGATATCCTGCTCTAGCTCCACCTGCTGCACCTCGTTCTTCATAAACTTCTTAATTACAGTACTCACGGTAGAATTAATAATGTGCGCTTCCCCGTGGACTATTTTGAATAACGAGAGTAGTTTTGATTATATCTGTCAAATTATATGGTCAATCACTTTGATTTTTTTTTCACAATATCTGTGATATTGTGCTCTAGCTCCTCCTCGTTTTCCATGAACTTCTTGATTTTAGTACTAACGGTAGAATTAATAATGTGCTGTTTGCCTATGATGGTCCATATGTTACGTGTTAATTGAGTCAACTTCAATCATATATATATATATATATATATATATATATATATATATCGGGTTCGGGATGGTGAAATCCGTTAAAATTTCATAGAGGTGTTGTTCACATGTTGAACAATACGTATGCCAAATTTGAATGATTTCGTAGTTCAACTGTCTCGTGGCGGAACTACCTTGATGTCAAAACTTGATTTTGGACATCTGCAGTATCTTATATGAAATTATTTTTGGTGTTTTGTCGGTGTCTATGCTTTCTATGATTTGAAATTGGTAGCTTATTCCTGAGTTTGTTTTCAGAAAAATACCCGTTCATCAGTTCATTAGTGCGTGAGGAATTGTTTATTTTCAGGTAGTGTAGTGTGTAAGGATACTTTTTGTGGAATGGGCCATATTGTATTTTGTGTGGACAGTATAAAGCCGCAGATTCGAATATTCATTTGTATTCAGTACCAAAAGCAAGTACAAATCTTGACGAATTGACTAATAATGATATTCTCATAGTTCATCATATTGTATGCATTTAATTTAAGTTTCTCTGCAATTCAATGACAATTTCATTTCCTATTCTCCGTCTTCAAAAATAAAATCATTTAACCTAATTCAAATGGTAAAACAGAAATTAACAACACGGTGCTTTTTTGTGCTTCTAATCTAGCTTTGCTATTGGTGAAGTTTGACAGATGTCTCTTTTCAACCAATATCAAAAGCTAAAATTTGAACCCGCGAACAGTTCTCCTCAAAAAGAAAGCTGAGGAAATGAATATACCCTGTGTGGTCTGTTGTTACAGTTTACTGAATTGAAACTCAAACGAAATTGGCGTCATCTGAAACGCTAGTTATTCATATTATCAAGTAGGCCAAGTGTCGCCAAGTTGTTCCAAACTTTTACAGGTATAAGTGCAAGCACCAGGGTTTTTCGACATCTTAAATATGACATAGCGACTATAGCTGTTGGCATGATTTTTGTACACTGTGACATAGCGGTTCCTATCATCCTATTTCATCGTTGCCACAATGAAAGTGACGTCGGATTTGTCACAACGTCAAATAGATATTAAAAGGTGTCGAATTACAGCCTAAAGTTTGGTCTCCCATCCTAAAACCCCCGAAAAATTTAAAATCTCAAAGCTTTCTCAAACTTTTAAAATCATTCCGTGTCACACTACACCTCGGCTCTATTTGGCCTGTATCCAACAATGTGTAATAAATAGTGTTGTACTGTTCTTCAATTTGAGAATAAATCAACCTGATTCAGGATTTCTCATGAAAATGATAAATTTTGTTGGAAATAAAGATATTCGTGACTTTATGGGGTGCAATAAAGATAATAAAATTCATGGTCAACTTGGAAACATATCGTTTTTGGAGCTGTAATTCCATTTACGAAGAGCCTTATAAATTAATTTCATGGGCTATTTCACTTAGACGGGATAGTGGAGGATATATTTCGAGTATCCAGTTCAGGAAATGAAAAAAAGGAGACGAATTGTATGGAATGAAAACGTGCTATGGTTTCAATTATCGGGAGCTGAATGCGGGGTTTTACCAGAGACTTAATCCACAAAAAGAATCAATTCGATTGTGTGTATACTCCAGAGAGAAGGGAATTTTGAAAGCTCATAAAGCAGCAGTTTGATTTTAATACTCTTCCGGAGTGCTTGGATGGAACATCTGGAACAACGAATCGACATAAACGTTTGGTTGTGCGATTAAAATCGCTGTAGGAAAGTTGATATCGGAGATATATCTTATTTGGAATAATTATTGGTGAATCAGAATGTATTTTACGGGCTTTATATTGGCTTTGCCTGTTTGTCTGTATGTGAAAAATCTTGCATATAGGTTTTCATGAATAATATCACGATGTTCTGTTCAGAAACAGACAGGCATGCGCCTAATTATGTGTTTCATTATAAATCATGAGGTAATTTTGTATGACAACATTACATTCATATAATACATAGTCAGAGTATCTTACATAGATTAGTATATACAGTGCGCGTCAAAATTATGGAACAAATTCGATATTTCGCAAGCCATGTACTTTTGACAAAAATCCTGAAATAGGTCGATTTTTATTTTGAAATGCCGATTTTTTTATGTATATTCTGAAGAGGTTATGTCACTGGTTTTGACATGGTGACGTAATCGGTAATTTTTTTAAATTGGAATAGATGTCTTGTGATACCTCATCTGAAAGGCCCTTCAATACTGCATTCAATTATAATAATTATTTGGATATTTTTTTACAGGGTGAACAAAAATTAATATTTTATTTCAATAAGAGAATCACTTTATATCCAACAAAATAGAACAGTTGAATAAGATGTTCGAAATGCCATCCACCAGTCTCTTGACAATAAGCAAATCTACGGACATATTCCTCTTGCACATTGCGAATAACTTCCCGAGTAATTCTGTTAATCTCGATCCTAATTCGATTTTTCAACTCTTGTAGATTTTGCGGCCTATCTACATAGACCTTCGATTTCAAATAACCCCACAAGAAAAAATCCAGGGGCGTAAGATCTGGAGACTCTAATCGGTCCGCGTCTACCAATCCACCTCCTAGAAAAACAGTTATTCAAAAACTCGCGAACATCACGTGCATAGTGCGGGGGTGCACCATCTTGTTGCAACCAAATACTTTCATTTGGTGAGTTAGGATTGTTGGCGTTTGGAAAAATATCGGTAGGGCTAGGTATGAGTTCATTTCTTAAAAATTCCAAGTACCGCTCCCCTGTGAGATTTCCTTGGAAAAAATACGGGCCAATAATCCTGTCGTTTATTATCCCTGCCCAAACATTGACTTTCTGAGGGTATTGAGTATGCCCGTCCATCATCCAGTGAGGATTATCCCTACTCCAATATCTGCAATTCTGACGATTTACTGAACCATTTAGGCAAAACGTAGCCTCATCGGAAAACAGAATTTGTTTTATAAAACGTGGATTGCGGTTACACAAATCCTGAATTATTTCACAGAACTCCACACGGCGATCGGGATCATCATCATTGAGTTGTTGATGTAGCTGTACTTCGTATGGATGGTACTTTTCTGCTTTTAGAATACGTAATACAGAACTTTGGGATATGTCAACGTCTGCTGCAATTTGTCATGAAGTATTGTACACCCAATAGAACATCAAGTTTCACGTTTTCTTCTATTATAGGACGTCCAGCATTCGGAATATGTTTGACATGACCAGTTACTCTAAATTTTCTCTCAATCTTACTGACTGTTGAACGACTGATAGGTCTATTTGGATACTTCTCATTGAACAAGTCGCATACCTCTTGCTGAGTTCTGGTTCTATCTCCGCATCCAATGAAAATTAAAATTTCTATGCGTTGGGTTTCACTCAAAGTAGCCATAGTTTACTTTCAGAACCTTTTCACTCAGAATTTGTGAAAAATATTTGTTGATATTTCAACTGACATTTATTTGACACTAACTTGACTAGTATGGCATTAATTTGTAATTGTCTTTTGTTTCCATTTTAGACTAGGGAATAGCTAACTATCAATATTTGGAATGGATCCATTAGTGTAGTAGAGCACTGACTCACTAGTCTGCCAGGATAGTCTAAGGGATTAGAGCCTTGGTTCAAAAAAGTAAAATTTTGCATTTTTTAACACGCTTTTATTATCTTTACTTGTAACTAAATAACTCACAATGTAATAAAATCTTGGAAGTAAATATTCACCCACTCCCAATCTTCCGAATAATCTGAAATTTGTCACACATATCAAGGACCGATGACAATACAAGAATTTCATAATCATAATGTAATAATACTAAAAATATATTTTTCCAAACGCCAACAATCCTAACTCACCAAATGAAAGTATTTGGTTGCAACAAGATGGTGCACCTCCGCACTATGCACGTGATGTTCGCGAGTTTTTGAATAACTGTTTCCCTAGGAGGTGGATTGGTAGACGCGGACCGATAGAGTGGCCCCTAAGATCTCCAGATCTTACGTCCCTGGATTTTTCTTGTGGGGTTATTTGAAATCAAAGGTCTATAAAGATAGGCCGCAAAATCTACAAGAGTTGAAAAATCGAATTAGGATCGAAATTAACAGAATTACTCCGGAAGTTATTCGCAATGTGCAAGAGGAATGTGTCCGTAGATTTGCTTATTGTCAAGAGACTGGTGGATGGCATTTTGAACATCTTATTTAACTGTCCTATTTTGTTGGATATAAAGTTATTCTCTTATTGAAATAAAATATTAATTTTTGTTCACCCTGTAAAAAAATCGAATTGATTATTATCATTGAATGCAGTATTGAAAGGCCTTTCAGATGAGGTATCACAAGATATCTATTCCAATTTAAAAAAATCCTGAAAACCATGACATAACCTTAAAAAAGGTTTTAAAATAAAAATCGACCTATTTAGGATTTTTGTCAAAAGTAATGGCTTGCGAAATATCGAATTTGTTCCATAATTTTGACGCGCACTGTATATACATATGCATCATGACCTAAGTGATAGTCAGACTGTAGGGTTCGTCGCACAAAATCGCGTTCCTAATTAAAAATGTTTTAAATTTTTGGATGGGAATATCGAAAAGTCCGCATGCAAAATCATTATAATGCGTGTTATACAGGGTGAGTCAGAAGTACTTTGACAAACTTGGGGAGGTGATTTCTCACAATATTCCAATATGAGTTGTCCAAATAAATATATGTCCGGAAACGCTTCGTTTCCAAGATACAGGGGGTTGAAGTTTTTTTTTTCAAATAACTTCTGAAATACTGACCTTAATTAAACGAAAAGTGGTATTGAGAGGTTTTTTAAGGTGTCAAATTCGAACCTGATATTATTATGGCTCTTACTCGTAGAGGGCGCCACATACACGTCTTTTTCTTTTTTGAAGATTCATAACTTTTTTGAGCGTACTTCTAGCACATTTTTCAGACTGAAAATCAATTTCTCCATCATATCTACGTAAAAAAGCATTTTGTTACAAGTCGCTATAAGCAACCGTTTTCTAGATATAAGGACTTGAAAATTTCAAGTCGATTATTTGATAATCGATGCTTGTTGAGTTACCAATATTTCGCATTTTTTCACAAGAATGCTTAAGAAATGAATTTGACGTTTGAGTAAGTAGTTTTGTTTTTTTGTAAGGGGCGCCACCTATTCTATTCATTTCGTTTGAAATAGTTATTTTTGTATTAAGGGTGCAAAATATGTATTTGTTATAACTAAATTGTATTCAAATAAATTGTTCAAAGTGTTCACCTTCAGCAAAGATGCAGGCATTCAGTCTTCTAGTCATTGAATCTCGTATTCGCTCAAAAATTATTGGTGTGTTTCTTATTGTTTCACAGGCGTCTACTATTCGGTTTCTTAGATCTTCCCCGTTCGCTACTGGGGATGTAGAATCGCAGTTTTGCAAGCAGATATGAACTATCTAGTGCACCATTCAATAGTTTGTGAAGGATAGTTATTTATATTGACATCTTCAGAGTTCAAGTTTTTCCATAATGAATTCTTTCCTCAGTGAGCTTAGGGGAAAATTCCAAGCTAACAACGCGCTCCTTATAGTACAAATATTTTATGAATTTATTTTGAATTGTCTCGATACTTCGTTTTGAGTTTTGTTTTGCGGGATCACATACAGAAGCTGCATATTCCAGCTCACTGCGGATGAGTGAGAAATATAGATATCTGGTTATGCTTGTATTGGTGAACTCGGATGTGGTTCGCTTCCATTGACCTAATAACTGGTTAGCATCTTTTGTTATATTGAAAATGTGTCGATCAAATTTGGGATCACTTTGCGAGAGAATACCAAGATCAGTAATTTCCAAAACTCGTTCCAACGTAGAACTCTGCATAGTATATGAAATTATGTAAATTTTCATTCGTTTTGCTGAAGAAAATAACTTTACATGTCTAGGTTATTCTGCAGTTTAAAATAGTCATTTATGTCCGGAATTTTATTGTGAATTTTAAAGTCGTCCGCATAAAGCAGACAGTCAGACGATACTTCTAGGGTAGCTCATTAGTAAAAATGGGAAAAAGAAGTGGTCCCAAATTCGAGCCTTGTGGCACACCCGACCCCGCCAGGAAAACGTGAGATGTCTCATCACCATATGTAACATACTGAGGTCTCAGTTGGAGTCACGATGTGAATAACGAAATCAAATGATTGCTCAGTTCATAATATTTAGGTTTGGCTAATAGTATATCGTGATTCACCTTGTCAGAGGCTTTTGCGAAAATACTATTGATTTGATTCCAAATATTCTGTAAGTTTGTTAGTGAATGTTAACAGACTGTTTTCTACAGATTTTTTTTGCAGAAGCCGTGCTGATTTGGTGATCTGATGTGTTCGAAACCAACTAAGAGGTATACTCTATCCATTAAAAAAAATCATCGAAATCAGACTCCCTGTAAAAAGTTATGCGCGTACATACTTGAAAAAAAAAACAAAAAAAACGCGTCGACTGGAAACCTCCTCTTTTTTTTTCGACGATTGAAAATAGTAACACATTTTGCTACGCCAGGGATTGAGCCGTAACTTTTAGTCAGGAGAATTTCAGTGTAATGATTACCAGAGACATCTAAACATATCCCAAACATGAAACCTTCCATATCAAAAGGTTTGTCTACAAACCCCTTATAGACTGTCCCAGTATATTGAGATACGCGCATCTTCTCTGAATCAATGTTTGAGATTCCTGGTCACGGAAATGGATGATAAAGATATATTTACCCTCAATTATTGGGATAGAAAAACGTATTGAAGCACAAATTGAAGGTTTACACGGATTCCCTGTGTAAATGGGGTTTTATTTGCTTTTCTCCTTATGTTTTTTCATCCTGTACCGTGAAATATCACCTCTATCTATTTGCATATGAAAAATGGAGGACAATTTATTCCCAGTCTCTGTGGAATCCTGGAGTTCTCGGAACTACCAGTTCATGATAATTTTCCTACGGTATACTTCAACAAAAATATCAAAACAATGCTGGAATTAGCAACTGAATACACGAGACATTACCCTTCAAGCCGTCTAGCTGCAGCTGTTTCCACATTAATGTTCACCTAAGCAGACTGGGGAAATAATATTATTTCGTATTATATTTGAGCCACTTGCTTATGGAGGAATTATGTAACTTTCTTCACATTCACCTTTCATTATCAAAAAGTAGCACAGTTGTCTCCAAAATAATGCATCAAGAAAATAGTACAGCATAAATTTGTAGCTGGGAAAAATTATTTGTACAAAATATTTCACTCGTTATCAAACAATTATGTGGAGACACTAGGTTACTTCAAAATTGCATACCACAATTGTAATCAGGAAATTAGGTAGCTCCAATGTTCAAACGACCACATTAACGTTTTCATCAGATTTCTCAAAATTAGTTCGATAAGATGTTAGGTGGAAACTCCTATACAAAATTTTGTGAATAATCGCCTGAAAAAATTACTAGTTTTGTTTTGAGTTTTGTGATATTGAAAAATTGGGCATTGTGAAACTGTTACTCATGCTGTTCGACAATTCATCAATTATCACCCAAATCCATCATATTTTTGAAATGAGATTTCAAGAACGCTTTCAATTCGATCCACTCATCATGAGGAATCACTGTTACCAACATTAATCTCTTTCAACTTTCGGTCTGATCATGTCTGAAAGATGAGTTCAACAGGGAGATCCTCTGGGTCCAGCGTTATTTTGATTAGCAATCGATAAATGAACCAAATCCTTGGATTGTGATTTTAAGTGTTGGTATTGAGATGATGGCTCTATAGGAGGAGATTTTGATTCGGTACTTGATAACTTACGCACTGACATTTCCACTTCTGTGGATGTAGGTTTGGAATTGAATTTCAATAAATGCGAAATGTTTTCTTTGAGCACCTTGAAATCAGACGAATTATTGAAGTTCACCTCCCTTGCACCAGGAATCACTTTCCAGGAAAAACCAAATTTGATTCTAAAAGCAGAAAAAGCGGTTCTTATGAATTCTATATTTAACAAAGTATGAGAAACTGGAAAATTTCCCAAATAATCGAAAATAGGTGTCATCAAGCCGATATACAAAGAAGAAAACAAATATGAAGTTTCGAATTATAACACTGATCTCGAGCATAGCAAAAACATTAGGGAAAATTATGAAAATAGGCATAATATCTCACCTTGACAAGCCCGGATTTATCTCCGACAATCAATTTGGTTTCAAAAAATGAATATCTACTCAAGATGCCATTCATAAACCATATTCATGTCTATTCCTAGATCTTGCCAAGGCTTTCGACACTGTGAACCACTTATAACTGTTGGAGGCCCTGTAATACATGGGCTTTAGGGGAAATGCATTTAGTATTCTGGGACGCATCAAAATTTACAGCGCCATAAGTGAAAAACGTATTATAGAATGCGGGGTACCCCAAGAAAGAGTCCTACGCCCAATCCTTTTCACAATCTATATTAACAATATACGTGAACGCGATTCTATTGGACTTCCTGTTTGCTTAGCCGATGATACTGCCATACTGTATAATTCTGACAGCTGGAACGAACTGAGAACTAAAGCGGAGAAAGACATTAATAGTTTTTCGATTGTTTCAACAGAAAATTACTCTCCATCAACTACGATAGAACATTCTACTTACCATTTTCATGCTATGCTTACTCACTTTTCCCATACGGAACACTAGAAATCACAGAGGACATAGCTATACAATCAACGGAAAAAATCAAATATCTGGGAGTGATGATTGACAGGCATTTGAGATGGAACTTTCATGTTGACCAAGTAACGAAACATTACAAAGTATTGTTTATGGATTCAAGAATCTTCAGAACATTCTAGATACCCCCAAATGATAATAATTACCATGCATTCATAGAGTCCCGTGTTATATATGGAATTTTTGGTTGGGGTGGAGCAGCACCAACATACCTGAAAAAACTTGATAATTTACAAAAAAAAAAAAATATTTTCAACAAATTAGTTAGATATTCCTCAGATCTACTATTCAAGGAATCGGAAAATGCTAGACCTTTTCAAAGTGGTTACTGAGCAATACAAAAACAGAAAAAACCTGAGTTGCATAAATAATACGTATAATACAATACATAAGGCAAATGCATTTGTCAATACAGTACTCTGCACAAAAACAATAATCCAGAGAACTTACAATTACCTTGCAAATCGGCTATACAACTATTTACCTTTGAAATTAGAAGCGCACCGACCAAATTTTCATTAAAAAAACAAGTGGAATATTTTGTCATTGCAGAAACGGATATATTCACCATACAAAGATTAATTGATCCCTCGTTCACATAAACTGAACTGTGAACATATTTACCACCGTAAATATACATTCTATACTATTGTTGATATAAGCTCATATCGATTTTACTGTGCCGTAGTGTTGAATATATACTCGTCTCTCTCTGTTGTATTCTGTAAAATTCTACTCTTTTCCACCAATTCACACATATTGCTCATCCAAAGCAATTATTTTTTGCTTTTTACTCTTCAGCGCATTTGAATGACAGCTTGTCTTTAATTGTTTTTTTTTATATTTTTTTTTCAGAATACTTTCATTAATTCTGGAATTGCCATCAGTGAAGCTGAAAACCTTTTATTTAATCACAAATTTACACTATATAATCGATAGTTAAATTATTTGAAATTTCAGCATTTATTCCCACTTACTACTGTTTTGTTTCACATGTAACGTTTATACATATTTTATATCTACACGTAATATAACAATTCATATCAATTACCGTTGGGATTATAGCAATGAACACACCACGCTCTGTCAATACTCTAGTCAACATGTGCCTTTTAGCTCAAAATTTTTTATTCGCCTCGGAAAATTATGATCGAGGTGTCATTCGATTCATCATCGCATCTAGAAACTTTTTGAAAAATTTGGAGTGGCGCTTGCAAAAATTACAAAAATTATAAACAATTTAGTAAAAAAAAAGAGGTTTAGTTTTTTGCGAATATCTCAAAGAGTATTTGAAACTTTAGAAATTTGAAAAAATATCCAAAAAGAAAAAGAAACTTCCTGAAAAAAAGTTTAGGACCTTCGGAACTCTAGAACCGATATTTATAATTTTTCTAGAGGGTTGAAAGTACGGCCGAAAACGTGAATTCTCGCTTGCGTAAGCTCCGCCCACTTCGGACCTTTAATAAATAAATATTATTTAAACTTATTAAATATGAAATTGGGAACTAAAAATTGAGGCATCTACAGAATAGATCAATGAACAATAATCCGCCGATCAAAAATTCTTATGCGATTTTTCAATTAGTTATCATTAATTAATTAACAATTTTTTGTAGCACGAACATCATTGAAGTGCGATAATTGTTAAACTATAAATCTGGGAATTCTTTCCTATCATGGAGCTATTTTGCGAAGGCTATAGAAAAGATTTCCGTTGAAAAAATAAAAAAATAGTTAATTTTCACATTGTTATTAACAATTTACTTAAGTTAAAAATTATCAACCTCGATTAAACATTGAAAATAATATTATTTTTATAATATTGCTATTGGTCCGTTTTCTTATAATCATAGCTACTCAAAAATGATTTTTCATAATTTTTATCCCATATTGTTTGAAAAATTGTTATAAACAAATGCGTTGTTTATAAGATAATAAAAAAAATTTTTTTTGTTACCTTAATCCTTCATGAGAATTATGATTTGAAAAGGAAATCATTTCTTAAAAAAAAAATGTATTGCTTAAAAACGCATTTGTTGATTACCTATTTTTTTTACCACTTGTTATGAAAATTAGGGGACCATTTTTTTTTCAAATCATTATTCATTTTGCTCTTCGATGCCTGAATTTTTTTTATTTTCATTCAAATTTTAATTGTTTATGCAATAAACAATTTGTTATAAACAATTGAATTTTTTATTTATATTTTTTTTTGCTCTAAAAAATACACCAAAAACAGCCCAGTATCAGTTTTTGGAAAAAAAATGATTTTTCGATTTTTTATTTAATTTTAAGTATTCTCGTATATTCAAACTTACCTTTCGCGCCTGCTTTTCTTTATTTATTATTGATATTACTTATAAACTATTCCAGATACAACAAATTCATCCAGACTTTTTTTCTAAATAGCTACTCAACAAATTTATAACCAAACTGAAGCTCTAACTTAATTATTTATAACTAGGATTCAATAATTATCCAAAAATACTCGGTCATTGTTCTTAATTACATCTAAACAAATTGTGACATCAAAGATTTCGATAACAATGACTGAAACTGAACTAAGTTTGTTTATGAATTGATGTTATTTATAACTCTTTATAATATTTAAGTGATTTTCCAAAAAGAAATTAACATTTATGAAGAAATTTATATTTTAATGTGAACAAAAAATCCCGAAAAATTTTGTCCAATACATTCTTATCAATAGCTGCTAATTGCTTCATAAATTTTGAGGTTACAGCCTCAGCTAGGAGCTCAATTTGTTCATTAACTAATGCAGAATGAAGAAGAAAGTAACTTTTGTCGTATCTGTTATAGTTAATGAGATATTTCGATATTGAAAGCAAAAAAGAATTTATTATTACATAAACAATTGAAATTTGAATAAAAATAAAAAAATTCTTCAGACATCGAAGAGCAAGATGAATAATGATTTAAAAATAAATGGTTCCTTAATTTTCATAACAATTGGTAAAAAAAATAGTTAATGAACAAATGCTTTTAAGCAATACATTTTCTTTAAACGATTTTTTTCAAATCATAATTTTCATCAAAGATTATGTTAACAAAAATTTTTTGATTATCTGTTTATAAGATAATTTGTTTATAACAATTTTTTAAACAATATGGATAAAAATTATTAAAAATCATTTTCAAGTAGCGTATGATCATAAGAAAACGGACCAATAGCAATATTATGAAAAAAATATTTTTTTCAATGTTTAATCGAGGTTGATAATTTCTAACTTAAGTAAATTGTTAATAACAAAGTGAAAATTAACATTTTTTATTTTTCCAATGGGAATCTATTCTATAGCCTTCGTAAAATAGCTCCATGAAAGGAAAAATATCCCAGATTTATAGTTTAACAATTATGGCACTTTCAATGTTGATGTTCGTGCTACAAAAAATTTGTTAATTAATTAATGGATAACTAATTGAAAAATCGCGATGAAAATTTTTGATTGGCGGATTATTGTTCATTGATCTATTCTGTACGTGCCTGAATTTTTTTAGTTCTTAATTTTCATATTTAATGAGTTTAAATATAATTTTTTTTATTAAAGGTCCGAAGTGGGCGGAGCTTACGCAAGCGAGAGTTCCCGTTTTCGGCCGTATTTTCAACCCTCTAGAAAAATTATGAATATTGGTTCTTTGAAAAAATTCTTCTTCTTTTTGTTTTTTCAAATTTCAAAAATTTCAAATACTTTTTGAGATATTTGCAAAAAACCAAACCACCTTTTTTTATAACTTTTGTAATTTTTGCAAGCGCCACTCAAAATTTTTCAAAAATTTCCAGATGCGATGACGAATCGAATGACACCTCGATCATAATTTTCCGAGGCGAAAAAAAATGTTTACCTAAAAGGCACATGTTGACTAGACTACAATGCCTTAGTGGGTTTATTCATACTCTTTGAAATTCTTGTTCTTATCCATAGCTACTCACACCACAAATTTGTTCTATGATCTAATGTATGTATGTTATATGAATGAACATTATTATTATTATCAATTGTTTGGTAACACCCATTCCATATTTACACAAACATCATTATGTATATTATCAATATAAATATTTGAGTATTGATGATAATTTTTGTTGGGGTTTATTTGGGATTGAAATCAGTATACGTTGAATAAAAAACTATTGTTTTTTTGTCGATGTTCCGAAGTTAATCAATATAATAGATACACAAACGGAAATCCACGGGAACAATGGTACATATATTCTAACAAAACAACTGAACACTGAGGTAAAAATCTAAGATTGGGAAGAGATTTGAGAAAAAAATATATAAACAATGGAACTATGCCAGTGTTTTTCTCATCAATAATGAAAACAAATGAGCCTCGAAAAACTCAATCTTTTAGTTTCATACCAATATTGGCAAACTGAAGGTTGTTTGATAGAGCTTCATGAGCTCCACAACTTTCATCAGAGTTTTTCTTCTACAAACGGAATATCGCTGTAAATTACCATTGATGTTTACCAATTAATTCATGATTTGTGTTTGCTCTGAATGCTCCTTTCATTTGATGTTCTTTCGTTTGTGTCCATTAGCTTTATATGTCAGGTCAGAACGTTATTGTACATTTTTCGAAATCCAAATTGAACTTTATAATTTATTTTGAAGTGATATTAAGATTGAAACCCAAGTGAGTACTGTGTGCTTCTCTTCAATGGTTGAGTGAACTTTGAAAGTGTTTTGGATCGGAAACCAGAAATATTAAGAAGCGTTCAGGTAGAATTGATTCTCTCTTTGACTTCCGATCTCGTAGAGTTCGAGTCTTTACATGACTTTCAGCTCCATTGATGAATCAATAAATGTATTCTGAAAAAAAATATTATTAAATAAAAAAATCAAGGCAAGCTTCCATTCAAATGCGCTGAAAAGTAAAAAGTAAAAAACAATTACTTTGCATATGCGACGTAGGTTATTCCGTGTGTTATAGATTCTAAAGCTTGTCGCTTTTGTATTCGAACTGAAAACTTTGCGCGACAAGCTTCTGAATCTATAACTCACGGAATAACCTACGTCGCACATCCAAAGCAATTACTTTTTATTTTCAGCGCATTTGAATAAAAGGTAGTCTTTAAAAAGGTTTTTTTATCAATTGTTTTATTTTGTGCTTTCTAGTAAGTACGCCTTAATCTATGAATTTTTGTTAATGCATCGACATTATGAGGACTTTTTTCTGTGAGTACTGAGCTATTTAGCTATCTATCGAATTTGTGAATTTTGAATAAAAATTCATGATCTCCGACCCCGACAACCCCCACATACCAATTTTGAATAGAATCGGACCATAATCACAGAAATCGTCGGCCATTTTGGAGCTGACATTTGACTTTTATTAATTTTGTCAAAAATTTCATAATCTTTGACTCCGAAAACCTCCACATACCATTTTGGAGTCGAATCGGACCATAAACACAAATCTCGTCCGCTATCTTAGAGCCGTCATTCTGTTTTTTCTCTAACAAAGATCCATAATGTATTGTCACGGGAACTATGAACACCTGCCAGATTTCACGTTGAACGGACATCTCCCAAGCAGCATTATAGTGACGGAAACTGATACTGCAACTTCGACTCGGTGGTTATCACGTAATCACCACTGAATCTACCACTATACAGTAAGAATAACTAAAATTTTCTGTGTATTGTTATAGTCCCGTGATTCCCATCTATGGTTGCCATTCCACAGTTCTATAACTTATTAGTGTCATTTGAGGTGTCTGAAACATTATAGCCACTGATCAAATCACTTTAAAGGTTTTCAAACTCAAAAGTGGAAAATAACCGTTGCGGTAACCATCCTGTACCACTTAAATATCACTTAGAAGTCAGAGTCACTTTCAAGAAAGTATGATAGTTTCGGTGACGTTTTGGTATCTTCCATAAAATCTTCAATGTGGCAGGCACTTGATTGTGATATGTGGTGATGGTTGCCACGTTCTTGCTATCTCCATAAGTGATTACAATAACCTTCAAAATTCCCCATTCCGCGCGATAACGAAAGCTTACCCAAGTTTTCTCAAATTATTTTATTGTGGCTTACAAAAAGTTTGTTTAACCCGTTACGTGAAACATGAATGGTTCTATTCAATATGAAATGGGTTATGCGTTTTCAATAGACAATTTCCCTCGATTTTGAAGTGACCGTGGATTGATCCGTCCGATGACGAAAACTAACCTAACTTTTCTGAAATTATTTCATTGTGGCTTACAAAAAGTTCGTTTCACCTATTACGTGAAACGTGAATGATATGCATTCGAAATAAAATGGGTTATGTGTTTTCAATAGAAATTTTTTCTTGATTTTGTAAAAAAAGGTTAATTCAAATAATCGGATCTCTGACTTGTGCTCCTGCTTAATATTTATACTTTAATTGTTAATTTTGTTTGCATAAATGCCATCATTTTCATTACTTGTTAATTGACAATTGTTACTTGATAATTGTCGATTGGAGCTGCATAAATACTATACTTGCTACATGTCCTTTTTTAACAATTAATGAACATGTACCCACAATTTCGAGGTTGAAACTTTCAGGTGGCAGGTTATGATAGCTCGAAGTGATCGCCCCTTCCAAGGGTATGAGGCCTTTTGTAATTTTCAGGTTATAACTTTGAAGTGGTGAGTTATGGGCCTGCGACGTGAGTGCCACTTTCCAGTGGTGAAAAAGTTAATAATTCAGTTCCTCTGGGCACTTTATGATGGGAGGAGCTTCAGAGTGGTATATTCACACTTTCTGCCACTTTAAAGTTATATTCTCCGAAAGCCACCATATTTACAGGAATATGCTGGGGCGCCATTATTAGAGAAATGATCGAAATATTCAATAAAGATTTATTTGTCATCAGCACTGCATCAAACATAGTAGTTTGTTACGTAAATATTTGTTTCAACTAACCAAGATTGATAAAACAATGTTTGAGGGATTCAAGTTCATAATTTCAGAGGCGAGTTATATCCAAAATTTATAATGTTTTTCTTAAATGAAGTGTATTCAGATGGCGTGTGCTCACAATCAAGCTACAACACCCATATTTCACAAAAAACTTTCAATCATTTAAATTTCATCATGATCAGAAGTATCCAAATTCAATATACTCACTTGAGCGTTTGTATGTTTATATGCTATATATTTTTAAAGTTGATCGAGTGTTAGAAATGAATCAGGCAAAATGGAAGAGTGAGGAACATTTATCACAAAAATATGTTGCTGAACAGAGATCGAGCTACATATTATTTACACAAACGCAGTCAGTTGTTAAACGTGTCCAGTGCCGGCCACTACATATCCACGTTTTTGCCAGGTGACCACAACGTGGTTGGAATGTGGCTATCTGAGATCCAGGAACGTAGATCAGAACGTAGCAGCCACCAAAAAAGTGTTCCAATCTTTGGTAGCCGCCGCGTGATAGAACCATGTATATTACGTGGCAGTGGTTGTGGCCAAACACTTCAAAGTTTTCCAGAATCGTGGCCGCTACGTTCTGCCCACTCAAAATGCTACTTGGGCTAGAAAATGGTCAAATTCAACTTGCAAGGTTTAATTACAGACACACACCGGGACAGGTGAAACTAAAAATAAAAGCTTTTAATTACCTTTCCGAGTGACCGCACCATCGGGTTTTTTGGTATGGAAAAATAAACTTGTTATTTCAAGGAAAACAAGAGTTCATTTGATTCCGAATTATTTGTTTGGCTCAAAGTGATATTGGAGTCAAGTGTCATATTTAAGTTAATATTCATTTGAATTCATATAATCAGATATTGGTTTCTATAATTTAATACTTGAAGGTGAATAATATTCATTAGAATTTCTTATATATGATTTTTGATTTTGTAATATGTTCCACGACAGAAAAAATAGGAAAAATATGAAAGGATGAGTATACAGTGTGTCCCACTTCTTATGGAAACAGCCCCGTATCTTCCGTAATTATTGGAGTAGAATTCTGAAAGGACCCCGCAAAACCCTTATGGAAAATGGCTCTCGGGTAAATTCGTTGGAACTCTACAAAAAGATAGTATTCGGTATGCTGATCGGAAGTCTTAATGGGCACCACCCTCCATTTTCAAGCCCAGACCCCCTGCAGCCCCCCCAAAGCCCCCAAAGTACACTTTCCGGTGTGTTAATGCATAATTTAATTTTAAATTTCCTTTCACGCCCCCCCTTTTTCCAACCGAACCTTCATTACCCCACCCACCTTCCTCACCCCCCACCCCCACCCAACCTTATTAAGCCCCATTACACATTTAAGGTTAAAATTCTTTCATTATTTCATTTCAATCTTTTGAAGCTATATATCTGTATACATTAAGCACACCCCTTCCTCACCCCCGCACCACCACCCCATCCTTTATGAATGCCCCATTACACAATTGAATGGTTGAAGATTTTTCAATTGGTTTTATTGAAATCTTTCATGTGTATACTATGTAATAATAATATATATATATATATTATATATATTATATATATTATATATATATATATATATATATATATATATATATATATCTATATAGACCAACTCAGCTTCCGTTTCATACTTGGCCCACCAAGCATCCACGTGTTTATACAAAGCAAACAGTTAATAGCCCACTCAGCCTCCGCCACTATCTCAGGCTAGTTAGCCTACTCTGTATATGTTACATGCGTTTTTTGGGAGTTTATGTAACCTGGCCTCCTTTTGAAGCTATTGTGTATTTACTGGGCCTCCTGACACTGTTGCCAATTTTTCAGTCAATATTCAATTCCACAGCATGATAACAAATCACGCGGCCTGTTGAAAAGTTCATCCGGTAGTTGAGAGTTTGAATTTTGCTTCATACTCTGAAATAAAATTTATTTCAGTAGTATCGTATAACGAGAATATATAATCCACCTTCGATCATTCTGAAAATATTCAAGGAATAGTGGCTTAGAAGAGTTCCTAAAAATTATACTAGACAATAAGTATTCCATGATGAAAGCAGTAAATATTTTGGGTATTTTTGGGCTTATTAGTCTTCATTAATAGTAAAAATTCCGTTCAAATTCTAACGTTCCCGTTTTTCACTACAGTTGAACTCTTATTTTTTTTCCATCGAAATTTAAAAAATCAGTTGGTATCTATACATCAGGTAAAATACCAGGAGTTCTTAAAACTGCAGATCAAAGCTCTATACTGGTCACGTTTTCCGGTCTTCGGCCCTTTTACGTAAAAAAACAAACTAAAATTATAAAAGACCGGCGATGGAAATTTCAAATCTAAATTCAATTGGGGATTCCTGGATTTGTAAAATATTGCCTAAATCCTTTTTGAAGGCGGCCACTACGTTCATTCCATCCCCCTACAAAGAATACTGAATGACAAAAACATAGGAAGTGCAGAAGGAATATTTCTAGTTGTTCAGATTGTATAATGAATATTAATTAATGGAATTCAAAAAAAACTTTTTGAATGTTATATTATAGTAAATAATAAAATTGAAAAAATTGTTCAAATTTATACTTTCAACACTTGCTCAATTAACACCTTAAAACGCGCGCCCGTCGATAGCAATTAGTTGGTAAATAGCCGCCACTAGGAACAGTTATATTTGTTTGCATTTGGAAAAAGTAATAACTGCTTTTGAGTAAATTGTAGCGATCCCTGCAATGGCCTCGAAAAAATTTTTTTTTCGCTCTCAATACATACCTAATATTTGAACTCATAGTCAAAACTGTTCCCCTTATTACACTTCCTCATTAAATGGTACGACCCAGACTATACTTCGAACCTGGGGCCGGACCCACCTCACTTTTTGCCTCGAAAAGCAGAGATCATCCCCGGAGATGTTCGGAACCATCCAGTCCTTTTCCCGCAAATCACGGTCAATATTGGAAACAATTGGAAACCGTCGCAAACTGGAAGAATTTCCGGGAAAAATCGAGAACGCTGTATCGGAGATAAATAACCGCCCTCAAGAGGGGAGTCAACAGCTGAACGAGCCCAACCATCGAGCTTATACAGTGGCGTAGTAATATAAATTAAGTTGTAGATTCAGTGTGAAATAAATTTTTAAACCAATTAAGTTTATTTACGTTACAATTGGTGTCAAGGGATTTTAAAAAAAAACAAGTGATCGTGGGGATAGTCAGAAAAAAAAAATTGTAGACCTTTCTGTACCCAAAGACGTGGCCCGTTTTCCGAAGTACATTTGCGGGGAATAAAAATGATATTTTTCGCGTGAAACAGAAAAATAGACAGTGGCCCGGTTTTCGCGAATTTGGCAATTGTGGTGGGAATATAAACTGATACCTCTTTGCTGAACAGACAATAGACTGGTGCCTGGAAAGAATTCCGAAGTGAATTTTAACAAACCCATAACTTTTCGTGTAAAACAGATTTTATACCCGTCAAAAGACAAAATGTGTTCAAGAAAAAGTGCCTTGCGGTTTGAAGGTAGCGGTTGAAACAGGTTGGAGGAAAGGGAACTGGAAAAAGGGTAAAAAACAATTTCCCGGGAAGACTTGCAGAAGGGCTTTGAAGGTGAGGACCCAAACATTTTTTTTCGAAGGTTCCCGGAGGTGATTAATTGGTAAGAATAAACCGAAACTACTAAACCGTGAAAGAGAACTGCAACAAATTTGAAATCTGGGAGGAAACTTCAGGAGAAAATTTATAAATCTGGAAGAGAAGCTTTAAATCTGGGAGAAGCGGAAAATTAGAAATCTGGAAGAGAAGTTCAAGAAAATTCTATAAATCTGGAAGGAAACTTTCGAAATCTGGAGAAGCTTCGAGAAAATGCAAAGAACCTGGGAAGAGAAGTTCCTGGAAACACAGAGGCCCAAAAAAATTGTGTGGGTGTGGCTAATTTTTTTAGAAAAAGAATGGGAACCGTTGAGACAGAGATAATAAAATTGGGAGCAAAAAGAACAAGGAGGTGAAAAAATGAAGGAAACGATCAAAGCTGGAAAAACAATTAATGGCGCCCTCTACAGAGATGTTAACGAAAATGCAATGCTGGACTTGAGTTTGAACTTGGATAAAGTTCAAGAGGGTATAAAAGATGTCAAGGTCATTTTAAAAAAGGGAAGCTTTCCATGAAGCCGCCTCAATTCGACGGAAAAACCCATGGGAAAATTAGCCGACAGTTTGAAGAGCCCAAACAAATGGATGGAATGAGGGGAAAAAGCCAAAAACCTTTGCATTACGGGGAAGCGACGAATATTCTACAAACCCCTTCCGCCCCCAAAACAAAAGGCTATGATCAACTGATTAAACATCTAGAATTACTATGGGCC
>JAFIRS010006522.1:0-36005 GCA_018342105.1 Gonioctena quinquepunctata
TTGTACTATTTTCTTCCCGAGATGTTGCATTAGTCTTGTATTGTTTAAAATCACGAAATTTAATATCATGTTTAGTACAAATCGCTAGAATGAAAGTATTTTGGATAGTTGTGAAACTGTAGGTCATTGTTTAGTTTACAGAAAAGTATGATATTTCCCGTTTGTTTGTAACTGAATTATTGGTCAGGAATATGATCAAACTGGATAAAAATCTATTAAAAAAAGAAATACGAGTGTAATAAGAATGAAGAGAAAATCGGTTGTTCGATTACTGACATATTAACGTTCATACTTCGAAAATCCAAATCAGTTTCACAATGAAATGGAAAAACTAGATGAACTTTGCGACAACAAAGGCGAATTTCTGGAGGTGAATTTTGTTTTTTCTGGTAACAGTCCAATGTGAGAATTTTTTGGGCAAGATATGATATTGGAGTCTCGTATTCATCAAAATTATGAAATTTGAATCATGTTTCGTTCGAATCGGTAGAGCGAAAGATTCGAAAAATTAAAAAAATTGGAAAAAAGTCGAAGTGACAGTAGAGAGTCCAAATTTGGAGTAAAGGTATAAAATTGGAAACTGGGCAACTTTTTTCTTTTGCATTTTTCGAAATTTCTGAAAAAAACTGGTTTTTTGAGGATTTTTGAAAAAAATGTCAAATTTGACAGGCTCAGAGTAGCACATGACGAAAGGAAAGAGGCTGTTTTTTACTCATTTTTCAAGCACAAACTAACTACAAAGTCAAATTTTCATTAAACCTCTTAATAAAAATAACTCCCGTATGTTGCGAACACTGTATATATGTATTTTGTAGAAATAGATAGTATCTTGAATGGAAAACGAATTGAACAGAATGAGATTGAGATAAAAGTTTATCTTTTAGTTGAGTCAGTTCAAACGGCCAGTGTAATAATACTATTTCGAAAGCTTGACAAACAACAAAGAGTATTATTACACTGGCCGTTTGAACTGACTGCAACCTCGAGAGAAGATAAACTTTGGTTATTCTACTAAAATTTTCCTTTTGTTATATATATATATATATATATATATATATAATATACATATATATGGTTTTTTATTTGGGTTTTGGATTCTTATAAGGAGGTCTATGTGCTTAGGTAAGACGTTTCGTCACAGGTTAGTGACATTTTAAATTTTTATTATTGAAATGTTATTTATATCAAACTTTATTAGCACAGTGCTCGTCATTACAGTACATATACATAAAGTACTGTAACGAACCTAGGCCGGACCTGTCGCCTCACGCATTGCCATCGACAGCGATGATGTCATACCCGGAGATATTCGAGAACAATCCAGTCACGCCGCGGCAGATAACAACGGTCGATATTGGAAATAACTGGAACATGCTGGGCACCAACCGCCAGAATTGGAAACATCGAGAATGCTGTATCGGAGATAAATAGGCCGCCCTCAAGAGAGAGTGGAGTTTTTCGGCGAGTCGATAACATCGAGCTATACAGTGGCGTAGCCAGTAATATAAATTAGTTGTCAATTTAAGTGTGAAATAAATTAGTAAAACCAAGTTAAGTTTATTTACGTTACAATTGGTGTCGGAAGCGAGATTTTGAAAATAAACAAGTGATCGTGGAGTGGATAGTCAGAAAAATAAATTGATGTACCTTTTTTCACGCCCAAAATAGACAGTGACCCGGTTTTCGCGAAGTGGACAATTGTGCGTGGGAATATAAACTGATACACTGTTCGCGTGAAACAGACAATAGACTGGTGGCCCGTGGAAAAGAATTCGCGAAGTGAATTTTTAACAAACTGATAAACTTTCGTGTGAAACAGACTGATACCTCGTCAAAGACAAAATGTGTTCAAGAAAAGTGGCCTTGGATTTGAAGGTAGCGGAATTGAAACAGGAATTGAGGAAAGGGAACTGGAAACAATGGGTAAAAAGCAAGTACTCCAGGAAAGACTAGCAAAGGACTCATACAAGAAGGTGAGGACCCGAAACATTTCTATTCGAAGTTCCCGGAGGTGATTTAAGTTTGGTAATGAATTAAACTCGAAGAAACTACTAAATCCTTGAAAGAAGAACTGCAACAAAATTCTAGAAAGCTGGAAGAGAAGCTTCAAGAAAATTCAAGAAGCTTGGAAGAAAATGCTAGAAATCTGGAAGAGAAGCTTGAAGAAAATTCTAGAAATCTGAAGAGAAGCTTCAAGAAAATTCTAGAAATCTGGAAGAGAAACTCTAGAAAATTCAAGAAGCCTGGAAGAAAATGCAAGAAGCCTGGAAGAGAAGTTCCTGGAAACACAGAAGGCCTAAAAAAGAATTGTGTGGTGTGGCTAATTTTCTAGAAGAAAGAATGGGAACCGTTGAGACAGAGATAGATAAAATTAGGGAGCAAAATGAACACGGAGGTAGATAAAATCAAAGATGGGGTCGAGGCAGAAATGGACAAAATAAAGGAAACGATCAGTAAGCTGGAAAACGAATTAATAGTGCGCCCTCCACAGAGATGGTTAACGAAAATGCAATGTTTGGACTTGAGTTTGAACTTGATAAAGTTCAAGAGGGTATAAAAGATGTCAAGGTCATTTCAGAAATAGGAAGCTTTCCATGAAGCCGCCTCAGTTCGACGGAAAAACTCCATGGGCAAATTACCGCCGGCAGTTTGAAGCAGCGGCCAAAGCAAACGGATGGAATGCAGGAAAGAGCTGTAGCACTGACACTTGCATTACGTGGAGAAGCGACAAATATTCTACAAACTCTCACCGCCCAAGAACAGGAGGACTATGATCAGCTGATTAAACATCTAGAATTACGATATGGCCACGCCCATTTGGAACACGTATACCACTCCCAACTGAAAATCGCTGCCAGAAATCGGGCGAATCCTTACAAGAATTCGAAGCTGACATTGCACGCTTGGTTCGTCTCGCATTTCCAGCCACACCGGAAAATGTAATGGAGCGATTAGCGGTTCAGGCATTCTTGGATGGACTCCGTGACCAAGAAACCAGACAAGCGTTGATATTAGCTCGTCCAACACATCTCGTAGACGCACTGGCACGCGCTTTGGAATTCGAAGCAGCAAAACAATGCTGCAAAAGCAAAAATAAAGTTCAAACGATTGAGAAAGACCTACAGGAGCCTGCTAACTTGGAAGCTGCCATGAGAAAAGTGATGAAGGAAGTGTTGCCTGAGAAAAGATCAGATAAGATGCTGGAATTGTGAGAAAATTGGACATGTGCGTAGCAAATGTCCAACATTAATCAACTCCGATGCAGGAAAACTAAAGAAGGTCGACGAGAAGGAACAATCGGCGGCATGTGTCCGGCAAGACCCGGTTAACAACGCATATGTCGCTATCCTTCAACGACAGAACAAAGGTGTCTTCGTAGACGGTCTCAGCAATAACGAGCCTTGCACCATGCTGCTAGATACAGGTGCGACTAGGACAATTCTCGGGCCTTCCTTTGCCAGAACCCCGAAACGGATTGAACCGACAACTTGAAGCTACGCACAGCAACAGGGAGCCAGCTACTGTATATGGCGAGCTACCGATTGAAATAATTTTGGGCAGCACTAAAGGAAACATCAGGCACTTGTAGCGGACATCGAAGACGATGCAATCATCGGGATGGACATCATGAATTCCAGAGGGTTTGAATTGATTTCAAAGACGGCGTCCTACGTGTCAACGGAGAAGAGCTGGTGCTTCATGGGAGAAGTGAGGAGTTGATCCGTGTGCTGTTGGCTGAAGATGTAAGCGTACCTGAGAGGGCTGAAACCATTCTGGAGGCTCGCCTGACGGGAGTGCGAGCAGTGGAGACGTGGTGATGTTCGAGCCCAAACTTCATGATGAGAAAATTGACGAGGGATTGCACTAGGAAGACCTTGTTGCGTGCTGACAAATTTGTGCCGGTAAGGGTCATGAATGTCAATTATTTCCCAGTGACCTTGAAGAAAGGAACAATTTTGGGGCACTGCTCGTCAGTTTCATCTGGATCCGGGGCGTACGAGGTACGATTAGCCAACCCAACAACTTGCCCACAGAACTAGAAAATTAGTTGCCATCTCTTCCAAAGACATAAAACCAGCCAACAGCCCAAACTAAGAGATTAAGTCAAAAAGTACCAAGACATCTTCGATACCGGACAAGGAAAAGAGGGTCGAACTAATGTGGTCCAGCACAAGATTGATACTGGAGGTGCCCGGCCGATCCGGCAATCAGCAAGAAGACTTCCTCTTGCCAAGAAAGAAGAGGCTGACAAAATAGTCAGCGATATGGGAAAAGAAGGAGTTATCGAACCATCTGACAGTCCCTGGTCCTCTCCAGTCAGTACTTGGTGAAGAAAAAGGATGGATCGACACGCTTTGTGTAGACTATCGCCAACTTAATAATGTCACGAAGAAGGACAGTTACCCTCTCCCGAGAATAGATGACACCCTAGACACGTTGGCTGGTTCCACGATTTTCTCGACCCTTGATCTGAAGAGTGGATACTGGCAAGTAGAACTGGCTCAGGAAGATCGAGAAAAGACTGCTTTTACCATCGGCTCAGGATTGTGGCAGTTCACCGTTATGCCATTCGGGCTCTGTAATGCTCCCGCCACATTCGAAAAATTGATGGAAACAGTACTGAAGGGACTCTCATGGAACACGTGTCTAGTGTATCTCGACGACATAATTGTGGTCGGCAGATCGTTCGAGGACCACGTGAAAAACTTGGAGGAAGTATTCCTGCGACTGAGGAACTCCGGTTTGAAGCTGAGCCCTGAGAAATGCCATCTGTTCCAAAAAGAAGTACGATACCTCGGCGACGTTGTCTCTGGGGAAGGAGTAGCAGTGGATGACCAGAAGATCAAAGCTGTTAAGGATTGGCCCATCCCAAAAGACATTCACCAACTTCGAAGTTTTCTTGGTTTATGCACATACTATCGCCGATATGTGCTGGGATTCGCCAACATCGCTAAACCACTGACCAGGCTCACGGAAGGCCAAACAAAGTTCCAGTGGTCTGAAGAATGTCAAGACTCATTCAGGAAGCTGAAAGGAGCTTTGATCAACGCACCTATACTGAGCTATCCCCACCCAAAGGGAAATTCATTTTGGACACGGACGCCAGCAACGTGGGACTTGGAGCTGTCCTATCTCAGATCCAGGAGGGACAGGAGAAGGTCATTGGTTATTTCAGCAAGACGCTCAGCAAACCAGAGCGCAATTACTGTGTCACCAGGCGAGAGCTGTTAGCTGTTGTAAAGGGAGTGGAGCACTTCTACAAGTACGTGTATGGAAGAAAATTCCTGTTGAGAACTGACCATGCAGCTCTCAAATGGCTCTTACAGTTCAAAAATCCTGAGGGTCAAGTAGCACGTTGGATCGAGAGACTCCAAGAATTCGATTTCGAGATCGAACATCGGGCCGGAACTAGCCATAAGAATGCAGATGCCTTGTCGCGAAGACCATGTCCAGATGATTGCTCACATTGCCGACGAGCAGAAGAGAAAGAAGCAACACTTTGTAGAACCGCGGCAATGGATGACAACTGGAATGACAGCAAGATCCAGAAAGACCAAGAGAAAGACCCCGACCTTGGCTTAGTCGTCAGCTAGAAGAAGGGCAATCGAAGACCATCATGGCAGGAAGTCGCAGGTTACTCGCCGGCTATTAAGTCCTATTGGGCACAATGGAACACTCTTAATCTGGACAATGGGATCCTGAAACGTGTGTTGGAGGCCGAGATTGGTGGGAAGACAGACGCCAAATAATTATTCCCAGGAACAGAAGAGAGGAAGTGCTGCGGGAAATCCATGATGGAGTCGCTGGAGGACATCTAGGAGTGACGAAGACCCTGCAGAAAGTGAGGCAACGGTTTTACTGGGCCAATAGTCAAGCTGACGTCCAGGACTGGTGCAGAAAGTGCGCTGTATGCGCTGCTAGCAATGGACCTCGAATACGACCCAAGGCCCCGATGCGTCAGTACAACGTAGGCAGCCCGTTCGAGAGAATCGCCATTGACATCGCCGGCCCGTTTCCCGTATCCGACCACGGGAATAAATACATCCTGGTGGCAATGGACTACTTCAGTAAGTGGGCGGAAGCCTATGCCCCGCCCAACCAGGAAGCCATCACCGTCGCCGACGTCTTGGTGAAAGAGTGGATATGTCGATTCGGTATTCCAATGGAGCTGCACTCGGATCAAGGCAGAAATTTCGAATCCAACCTTTTCCAAGAAATATGTCTACTGCTGAACATCCGCAAGACAAGAACCACGGCCCTACATCCGCAGTCCGATGGAATGGTGGAACGGATGAACAGGACGATCAACCGCCACTTGTCCAAGGTTGTCTCTGACCATCAAAGAGACTGGGACCAGTATCTTCATTTGTTCCTGATGGCCTATCGATCCGCAGTACACGAGTCAACCGGTCAAACTCCTGCTAGTATTATAATGGGCCGAGAACTGCGACTGCCTTGTGACCTGAAGTTTGGGATACCGCCAGGACAAGACACTGCGGGAGAGGACTACGTCAGCAAACTTCGGCAGAGAATGGACGACATCCACGAACGAGTCCCGTTGAACATCCAGAGTGCCAGCGATAAAATGAAGAAGACCATGACATCAAGGCCGACGCTGGAGGATTTAAGGTTGATGACCTGGTTTGGCTGTACAACCCCAAACGTCGTCGTGGACTATCACCAAAGTTGGGAACTCGTGGAAGGCCCGTATAAGATCGTGAAAAGGATAAACGACCTTGTGTACCGAATCCATAAGCCACCCTGAGGGAAACCAAGGGTCGTCCATTTCAACAGGTTGGCCCCTTACGCTGGAAACCATGACCAGTTCGCACCCTCGCCACCGGAGGATGATATGACGTTCGAGAAGTTTATGTCCTTGCATTCAAACGGGCAGAAAGTTCTACATGGGGTTACTTAGAGAGGAGTCACGAGACCTTTCGAGGTGCCTGCTGACTACGCTCTAGCGCACTGTGTGGCAGAAGATCTTCAAATGTCCAGGGGCATCGCCGTAGTGTTTTCCAAGAAATTTGGTCAACTCCAAACACTGCGGGAGCAGAATCCAGAGGTTGGTGGGGTGCTACAGTTGAAGAAAGGCCAGAGAAACATCTACTACCTAGTTACCAAGAGGCATTCCCAAGATAAACCGTCCTACGGAGATGTCTGGAAGAGTCTCACCAAACTAAGAGACACTATGGTGGACCAGAATCTGGTGGATCTAGCAATTCCAAAATTGTCCTGTGGTATTGATGGGTTGGACTGGAGAGTCATAAGAAGTATGCTGGAGGCGATATTCAGATCCAGCGGCGTCAAGATTTTGGTTTGCTGTAACCCTCTTCCACGACCAGTGATGAAGACCGTGGAGTGTTACTTCCATCGAACTTCACGGTGCAACTATGGGGAGTCATGCAGATATCGTCACACTCCAAGGATGACATTTCGGGACAAAATGTCTTTAAGAAGGGGGCAATGTAACGAACCTAGGCCGGACCTGTCGCCTCACGCATTGCCATCCACAGCGATGATGTCATCCCCGGAGATATTCGAGAACAATCCAGTCACGCCGCGGCAGATAACAACGGTCGATATTGGTAATAACTGGAACATGCTGGGCACCAACCGCCAGAATTGGAAACATCGAGAATGCTGTATCGGAGATAAATAGGCCGCCCTCAAGAGGGAGTGAAGTTTTTCGGCGAGTCGATAACATCGAGCTATACAGTGGCGTAGCCAGTAATATAAATTAGTTGTCAATTTAAGTGCGAAATAAATTAGTAAAACCAAGTTAAGTTTATTTACGTAACAGTACAAAAGTCAATAAGTAAAAAAAACATAGAACTCAGATACATTAACGTCATATTTTAGGATAAGAAAACAATTAACTAGATCTCTATCATTTGGTAATTTACAATTTTATTCTTTCTCAATCAATAGTTTCCTTTTACGAATAACACACACGAATTTTTAAAACTATTTAGTGACACATCTTTTTATTTTATTCATGTCATTGCTTGACAGACTTCTAACAACTTCAAGTCGATTTTTTTATAGTTTTTCTTGAGGTCAAATTCGCTTTATTTCCTGGTTCGTACCTTAGCTTGGTTTGTATTTGTTTATGTATAAAAGGTAGATGAAGGGATAACAGGAAATGGAATAAAGGATAACGAAATGGAAATGTATTGAAGGGAAAATATGATAGCAGGAAGCGGTATACTAAGAAATGGGATACGAAAAATAGGATAACGTGAAACGAGATAACGGGATGATGGTATAACGCGGGATGATAGGATAACTGGAAAAGGAATATCGGGATAATGGAAAGCGGGATTACGGAATAACAGGATAACCGGAAAGGACAGGGATAACGGGAAGCGGACAAAGCTTAACCATACAAAGAAAAACATAAGAAAACATACAAACTCCACGCGGATGGAGTCGCGGGTACCAGCTTGTATATATATGTATATATATATTTTTATATATATATATATAATAAAAATGAATCTCGATTCTTTGTAAGCTCAAAACGTAAGAACGGCTGGGCCGATTTGGATATTTTTTTATGTTCGTTATAGCCCTAGGATGGTTGATACGGAAATTGGAACATTCGGGTATATAAGAAATTTTGTGAAGAAAAAGACTATCGAGTCATTTATTACCAAAGAGAGGATGCCCACATAGAGGGGTACCTACTATCACCTCTTCTGTGGGCTATCCTAGTAGACGAACTAATGGTAAGGCTAACATCCAAAGACATGCATATGCCGATGATCTTGCAATTATTGCAAAAGGCAAATTCGCAGGAATCGTTTCGGAGCATACGAAGACTGCTCTAAACTTAATAAATAAGTGGTGTCAGGAGGAGGAACTAACTGTAAACCCCCAAAAAATAACAGTAGTTGCTTTTACAAAAAAGAGAGTACTGAGAGGACACAAGCCGGGGTAGAAATTCCAATTGCACAAGAGGCAAAATACTTGGGAGTCATCTTTCACCACAAGCTGACATGGAATCAACACCTACGAAAAATAATTCAAAAAACCTATGCAAAAGGATGTGTGGAAAAAACTTGGGGCTACAACCGAAAATGATCATTTGGCTATATGGCAGGGTCATCAGACCCATGATAACATACGGTTCGATGGCATGGTAGCCAAAAACTCTGCAGGCTGGGTCGATCCAAAGGCTAAGCGGCATCCAAAGGCAAGCCTGCCTGGCTGCCACGGGAGATATGAGGACCACCCAACAGCTGCCTTAGAAGTCTCGCTGAACCTACCACCACTTCCCTTACATACAAGGCGAAACCAGGTCAGTCGCCGGTAGACGTCCATAAGTAGACTGTACGGCGAAGAGTATAACGATCTATACAAAAAGTTGTAAACCGACCCCATAATGCCATCGGGTGCTTCCCAGGTATAGCTTCGAAAAAACTTTAAAACAGTCATAGCAGATAGAGAGGGATGGAAGGGAGGACCTCCAATTAATGCACAACTTGCCTGGTACACAGACGCCTCGAAAACCAAAGAAGGTGTAGGAGCAGGAATATATTTAGCCAAGCCAAAGACAGGAGTCTCACTGAGCTTAATCAAACATGTG
The DNA here is from genome assembly GCA_018342105.1 of Gonioctena quinquepunctata. NCBI lineage: Eukaryota > Metazoa > Arthropoda > Insecta > Coleoptera > Chrysomelidae > Gonioctena > Gonioctena quinquepunctata. The sequence goes on from JAFIRS010006522.1 coordinate 9,593, forward strand.
ACGATATTCCAGGCAAAAGTTGCAGAGAATTTAATTATCCTTTCAACGATGTGCCACTTGACTTCCCCCCCTCTTCCCGGGCCATCTATCGAGCAATCACAATGTCTTTCATTTCAAAATCTTTCATTTCAAAATGTAGTATCGGTGATACCATTCAAAACGGTTTCTGCCCCATTGGTTCACGTCGAACGTCAACCTGACTAAAAAGTCACGCTGTATAAGCAAGAACTCAGTTTGAAATTGATTTGAGTATATCTCTTTCGAATTGTGCAAAAGATAGGAAAATATATCAACATTGGTGTAATATACTGATTACTCATTTATATTAGTAAAAGAATAGATTCGAAATGAATGTATATTTTCTGTGATTCTTGACAGTTACATGACATTGTATATCATCCTCATAACAACATGCCTATTTTATCTCTTAACTAAAACTAACTAACTAGATGCATGAACAAAATACTAATAATAGGTGATACTATACTACATATCCCTCCTAATGAGAGGAAAAAAATCTAAATGCATGAAAAGAATATTAATAATGAGTGTACTATACATCTCCCTCCTAATGGGAATAAGAGGGAAAAAAATCAATTATAACTCCATCTATCAGGTGGTTTCACGTTCCTTCCAGGTCGACTTATAACTTCTTCACCCGAATTTTCAACAACTTGAGAATTATCTTCATCAACTGATAGAGTTACATTCCCTATATTACCCCTCTCATTATTTTCCAAAATGTGTGATTGAATTATATTAATTTTTTTTATTTGATTCAAATGTCTTTTATATTCAATGTTCTGCAATTCCGGAATTACTACAATATAAATTGAATGACTATTTTTTTTAAGAATAACACCTTTAATCCAACAAACATTATTGATTTTTCGGTAATCCTTTACTGTAACAGTTTCCCCTATTTCAAAATTTTCTGATCTTCTACCTCTATGATAAAACCTCTGTTTTCTTTGTTTTTTTCGTACATGACTTTCTATGTTAGTATTTACTTCAACTTTCTGACTCCCATCTGGAAATAATGCACTAAATCTCGTCCGCAAACTTCTTCCGAACATAACATTAGCTTGACTTGAATTCGTGGTACAGTGAGGTGTATTACGGTAATCAAAAAGAAAATAACTGAGTGCTTGATTTATAGTCAAACCTTTATTTATCCCTAACGCATTTTTCAATGCATTTTTAACCGTTTTCACTGAATTTTCGGCCGCTCCATTGGAAGAAGGATTATAGGGAGGTGAAGTAGTATGAATGATATTATTTCTCATCATAAACTCTTCAAACTCTTTCGAGCAAAAAGAAGTTCCATTATCGGTGACTATCTGCTTAGGCAACCCAAATCGTGCGAAACAACTCCTTAGAATTTCAATAGTCAAGTTAGAGGTTATTGATGTCATTGGGAAAACTTCTAACCATTTGGTATGAGCATCTAAAACAATTAGAAAATATCTTCCCAAAAATGGACCCATAAAGTCTAAGTGAAGTCTATACCAAGGTTCTTTCGGCCAAGGCCACGTATTGAGAACGGCTTTAGGTGGTGACTGTTTGTTTACCAGACAATTTTCACATGTTTTACAAAGATTCTCTATTTCTTTGTCTAAACCAGGCCACCAAAAATAAGATCTTGCCAAACTTTTCATTTTTACTACCCCCATGTGGGAAATATGTAAACTATGTAAAATATTATTTCTTAAAATTTCTGGTATAATGATTCTGTTATTCCATAATAAACAATCAGACTCTATACTGAGTTCATTTTTAATTCTTCGAAAATCTGAACCATATTCATCAGAATCATTGTCCCAACCTGATCTTATACAAAGAGAAATTTTCGATAGAAGCTTATCTTTTAAGGTAGCTTCTCTCACATCTTTGAAATTTATCGGAAAATGTTCATTATCGGAGAAATATACCATAAAATTCAAATCCATATTTTCAACTGAACGTTCATCTACTGATAAAGGTAGCCTAGACAAAAAATCAGCCTGATTGTTTTCAGATTTCACTACTTTAATATCATATTGATAATTTGACAATATAAGCGCCCATCTTCTCAATCTATTTGCAGAATATTGAGGAATATTTTTATTAGGATGCCAAATATATGATAAAGGTTTGTTGTCAATAACTAATGTATATTTCCGACCGAACAAATATGAATTGTATTTACACAAGCCAAATATTACTGCTGAACCTTCCTTTTCTATTTGACAATATTTCTCTTCCGCAATAGATAAAGTTCGCGAAGCATACGCAATCGGTTTCTCTGTACCATCAGGCATGATATGAGTTAATATTGCCCCCAAACCACAATAACTCGCATCTGTTGTTAAATGTAAAGGTAAATCTGGATTATAGTGTACAAGTAATTTTGTTGAACTCAACAATTCCTTAATTTCTTCGAATGAAATTTGACATTCCTTCGTCCATTCCCACTTGGAAGACTTTTTCAAAAGTTTGAATAATGGATTTGATATCCCCGAAAGATTGGGAATGAATTTTCCATAATAATTCACTAAACCCAAAAAAGATTTTAGAGAAGTCAAATCTGACGGTTCTGATGCATTTTTGATGGCCTCAACTTTCGAGTCTGATGTGTGGAGTCCGTCTTTGTCAATATCATACCCCAAATAAGTTATTTTATCTTTGAAAAATTGACATTTCTCTAAAGATAACCTGAGACCCGCATCTTTTAAACGAGCCAACACTTCTTCTAATGTTTTGATGTGAGAAGTTCTATCTTTACCTGTTATGAGAATGTCGTCTAAAAAACAAACAACTCCATCTATACCTTGTAACAAAGATTCTATGATTTTTTGAAATTTCGAAGGAATGCTTGAAATACCAAACGGAGCTCGACTATATCTGAATAATCCTTTATGTGTGGATATAGTTACAATGTTTTTTGATTGATCATCTAAACATATTTGTTGGTAAGCATTTGACAAATCCAATTTTGTGAAATGAACACCACCCTGTAGTTTTACGAAAAGATCTTCAATTCTTGGTAAAGGAAATGGATCGATTTCAACAAAAGGATTCACTGTTACCTTAAAATCTCCACAAATTCTCACAGATCCATCTTTTTTTAATATTGGCACGATTGGAGTTCCCCATTCAGAATACTCCACCGGTTCAATGACTCCCAATGTCACTAAACGATTCAATTCCTTCTCAACTTTGTCTTTAATGGCAAAAGGTAACGGCCTTGCTCTGAAAAATTTAGGAACTATGTTTTCAGATTTCAGTTTGATAGACATAACGCCTCTGGTAAAAGTTCCCAGCCCTGAAGAAAAAATGTCTTTGTATTTATCCTTCAAATACATTAAATCTTTTGGAATATCCATGAAATTTAAGTTTGTTATTCTCAAATTGAATATCCGGAAAAAAAGCCCTACCCAATAATGGAGTTCCACCATTGTTCATGATGAAGATATACAATTTTGAAACTTTACCTCCATATGCAACATCACATTCTATATATCCAATAGGATGAATTTTTCTACCATCATAAAGATTGAATACCTTATCAGTAATCATAATTTGTTTCGATCTGAAATAAGTATCATAAAAGGTTTTTGAAATGACACTGTAACTAGCCCCTGTGTCCAAATAGAAATTGAATGTGTCATTGTCAATTTTGACATCTATGAAAACTGGCGTGACATCGCTTTCTATATTGAAAATATCGTTATTTTCATCGAAATCTAAAAAGTTATTAGATATATTTTTTTTTGCCGATAATTCTTTCTGTTTGGACACATGTGTGCTAAATGACCTTTTTCATTGCAAATATGGCAACAACATTCTCTGAAAGAACACTTATCTTCTGAATGAGTTTTACGGCCGCATACAGTACATTCCAACAATGAGTTTCTTCTAGTTCCTTCATTGGGAAACGATCTTGATGTGACAAACTTCTCAGGTAACGATCTTGATGTAACAGACTTCCCCACTGCTTCATTTCTTCCTTTTGATGTGAAGTTGATTTCTATTTCCCGCTCCTCTTTTTTAATATAAGTTGACGTTTTAGCTGACGCAATTTCTACTGCATCCGCAAATTTAACGCATTCCTTTTCTTCATAAAGTCTCTTTTAACAGGACCAACTTCATATCCAATGATAAACTGATTAACCAAAGCATTTTCAATTTCTTTGGCACCCCCAAACTTGCAAACGGCTATAAGTTCTCTAAGTCTCGCTGCCCATTCCTTTGGAGATTCCGAATGTACCATTTTGGCTTCGAAGAATTTTTCTCTATTCGAGAATACGGACGTTATTGGTTTGAAATGTTCATCCATCAGAGAAATAACGTCTTTATACTCCTTTGTTTCCGGTTCATCTGGTATACACATATTGAATAAAAGTTTATAAGCTGTCTCATTCAATAAACTCAGGAGGATGGCACGTTTCCTTTCTTCTTTGTCGATATTATTAGCCAAGAAATAATTTTCCAATCGTCTTTTATAAATAGACCAATCGGAAATATTGGGTACAAACTCTTGTATGTGACCTGCCAAGGGTGCAAATTTTTCCGCCATTTCTGATATAGTATAATATCTGGGTTCTATACACAACTCGTCGCCACTGTAATATACTGATTACTCATTTATATTAGTAAAAGAATAGATTCGAAATGAATGTATATTTTCTGTGATTCTTGACAGTTACATGACATTGTATATCATCCTCATAACAACATGCCTATTTTATCTCTTAACTAAAACTAACTAACTAGATGCATGAACAAAATATTAATAATAGGTGATACTATACTACAATTGGAAATATTGTTTGAACTTCTAGTCATTGTTGAATTAGGCGTATGGAATAATGCAATGTGATGGGAAATGGTATATGAGATGTATTATATGTGGTATCAGGCGTTTTGATCCCCGGCAAAATATACCCATGACAAATCATCTCCGAACAAAATATCCTCATGATAAAATATCCCGTATAATTTGGCGTAAATATCCCTCTGATAAAAAATCCCCGTATAACTTGCGTCAAAAATTGGTTCTCTACTGGCATCTCGTGGGGGACTGTTAAGTTACGTTTGGTTTCTCCTAGTTTTGTCTCAGATTATTTATATATTGTATGAGCAGAGGAGTTACTAAGGCAAGAGTCCAAGTGAAAGACCGTTGCCATATACTCTGACAGCCAAGCGGCTATTAAAGCAATCAGCTCCATGCAAGTTAACTGCAAACTTGTCTGGGACTGCTTGGAAACCCTACAAAAGGTAGGCAGTCAAAACAGACCATCTCTGGTTTGGGTGCCAGGCCCTCACAGGCTACAAGAGGCAGATTCATTAGCCCGAGAAGGAGCACGACGTGTCCCAATTGCCCCAGAAGCTTTTTGTGGCACAGCGAAAGCGCTGCGAATAACACAAACCAATTCTTGGTTGAAAAGCAATCTCAAGAATGGTGGAACAAGGCACCGGGTATGAGATAGGCCAAAATTCAAAGGTCCGCTAAAGAATAGGAGATCAACCAGGATCATGGTTGGACTCAACAAACACATGAATAACATCGGGCTGGCAGACATAACCACATGTCGGTTCTACCAAGAGGAAGAGGAGGAAACTTCAGTGCACATACTGTGCTACTGTTGAGGCCTTACAAGGCTAAGGTTATCAACGATAGGGGAAGCAAATCCACAACCCCCCCAGTATATGAAGGCCTCAAGGTCTGGCCTATGGAGTCTACTAACAAGGACTCTAACATAACATGATAACAATAGATCTGCAAAGGTCGCAGTGAAGCCCCGTACAAATCTGATCCAATCTATTACCAAAGAGGAAATAGCTTAGTGGTTATATTGTCGCCTGCCAAACAGAAGGTTATAGGAACATTTTAATTTATTTTATAAAAACACCGGCTGGACCGATTTGGCTAATTGTTTTTTTGAATGTCCGTAGTACTACAAATAAGGTTTGTAGGGAAAGAAAGGATTTTTAGAAAAGTTTTGGAAATTTCTTTGACCTGGAAAAGTTTTCAGGAATATATAATTAAAGTGAATGTCTTTTTGTGTTGGTAAGCTCATAACTTGAGAAGATTTGGCTAATTTTTTTCGGGAAAATGGAATAACGTCCGGGAAACGGAATAACGGGAAAACGGGATAACGGAAGAAACCGATAACGAAATAATGGGAAAACGGGATACCAGGAAAACAGAATAACGGAAAAACAGGATAACTGGAAAGCGGGATAACGGAATAACTGGAAAACGGGATAACGGGAAAACGGGTTACCGGGAAAACGGAATAACAAGAAAATGGGATAACCGGTAACGGGATAACGGAAAATGGGATAAAGGGAAAAAAGGGATGATGGGAAGCGGGCAGAGTCAGAGGCATAACCTAGATGGAACAACACAGGAAAAAAGAAATTCTATGCGGACGAGAGGTCTGTAGAGAGAGAGAGAGAGAGAACGGGTGGTCGTGGCTGACTAGTTATGGGAAGATAATAACTGCAATAATAAAAAAAAAGATATAAATCATCTCAGTGGAATTCGTTCCTATCTATTGACGTTGGATAAACAGTTTCTCAATAATAACCTCACATTTCATTTTTCCAATCTTTAATCAAACAAAATTATGTTGGTAACAGTGTACCACTGTTATCTGTCTCTGCTCAGAATGACCACCATTCACTTCTTGACAATAAGCAAGTCGATTTTGGAATTCTCGTACAACATTTTGTAGGACCTCAGGGGTTATGTTGTTAATTTCTTCCGTTATCCTAAATCCTAAATCTGCAATATCGTCTGGTCTATTGAAATATACTTCTGATTTCAAATAACCCCATAAGAAGTCATCGAGAGCAGTCAAATCGGGGGATCTAGGCGGCCATTCAATCGTTCCACGTATTCCAATCCATCTATTGGGAAAAACTCCGTTCAAATAATCTCTAACAATACGTGTGTAATGCGGTGGAGCTCCGTCTTGTTAGTACCAAATTGATCTATATATTGCATTTGGATCATTAACATCAGGAAAAAGTATTTTTAATGTAGGCTGTAAAAAGTTCATAAAAAAATCTAGATAAACCTCACCATTAACTGTGCCTTCAAAAAAATAAGGGCCAATAATTTTGTTGTTAATAATACCAACCCGAACGTTAACTTTTTTAGGATATTGTGTGTGAGCCTCACACATCCAATGATGATTTTCTCTGCTCCAATATCTATATACAGTTTTGTCTATTAACCGTTCCATTTAAATGGAAAGTAGCTTCATCAGAAAAAACAATTTTGTTTATGAACTGCAAATCTGCTTCCATTCTGTCCATCATCAGTTCACAGAATTGTTGCCTTCTATCAGGATCATCCTCATTTAATTCCTGAACCAACAGAACTTTATAAGGATGGTTTATGTAAAGCTCTCAATATAGATGATTTACTGGTCGGCGGCAAGTTGTCTACTTGTCATATGCGGATTTTCCTCAATCGCTAACAGTACATCTAACTTTTTTTCCTCATCCAATTTAATTTTTTGATCTGGTTTTTGAATAGTTTTTACATGTCCAGTTTCACGAAATTTTGTTTTTATTTTGCTAACTGTAGACTGTGAGACGTGTTGACCAGGGTATTCATTATTAAATATTTCACAAACTTCCTATTGAATTCTTGTTTTTTTACCGCATCCAATCATAATTAAAATGTCTATTCTTTGAGTTTTGGATATATGAGTCATATTTAAATCAAATACACCCACAAATATTTTTCAATACACTGACGTGTATCAGCAACTTATTAATATCAAAATAACAGTAGTCTACTAGATTGACATAACATTTTCATGTGGGTTTTGTGAATCAGTTCTTGGTGTCTTGAATGACTTTTTCCTGACGTTTAGCAAAACAGATAAGAAAATACCTCATTATTTCTCATGTGGTTATTTAAAATCGAAAGTATATTTCAATAGACCAGACAATATTGCAGATTTAAAAGTTAGGATAACGGTGGAAATTAACAAGATAACCTACCTACAAAATGTTGTACATACGACAATTCCAAGATCGACTTGCTCATTGTCAAGAAGTGGATGGTGGTCATTTTGAACATTAAATTTAATTGTAAAATAAATTGAAAAATACTTCCTAAACATTATGTGACATCATTTCCTTCATTCTACGTAAAGTATAAAAATTATACATTTTCAAAATAAATTACCTCAGTTATGATTGCACCAAATTTGAAAAACTTAATATTGCTGAACATGAAAATCCCTTCCGAATAAGGTGCCACAGGACCCCCCTTCTCATTTAAATGAGGAGGTGCTCATAATTCAGAGGGGGTGCAAGAAGGGGGTAATATTTTTATACTGTAAATTGTCAAATTGGTTTTTTCAAACAAATACATAATAATGAATTTATTCCATACCCATGGACCGCACTGTATATATATATATATATATATATATATATATATATATATATATATATATATATATATATATATATATATATATATATATATATATATATAAGTGCGGTATATATATATATATATATATATTCTTCAATTTCTCGGAATAAAGGTCTGATTCAGTCAATTCATATAATTTCTCTTAACTACGTTTCGACATAATACTTGTCATCATCAGGTTAAAACACTAAAATTAAAAATATGGAGTTTGAGACATATTTAACTTAACACAATATTGAAATGTATGCACTAAAATAAATCTTTAAAAACATATGGTTCGAAATATAACACGTTATTTAACTCAATATAAAAATATCGCATCGTACGAACATTATTGTAGGTGTGTGACTACGTCGAAGTTATCAGGAATGGTTTGTTTATCTTTCATGCATTTTTACCCTCTTCATAAGTACATTGGATTGTTTATATTGAGTTCTAGTATATGAGCCGGAGTGTATTTTTGGGCAGCATGTAAAGATCAGTTTTCATTATTATTTCTATCAACAAAGGTTAAAAAGGTTGTTATAAATCTGGCTTAAGTTTTTGATATCATATCTATTGTTAATGCTATTGGGGTATTTTTTAATATGTATCATTTAAAGGAATGTTCTTACTCTTGGATTCCTTCCTTTAGTCAAAATTTCAACGTTGTTAGTGTCAAACTTATATTGATTTTCTTTTTCGTGTTTGGATAAGGCTGTAATGTCGGTTTTTGAGTATTTGTGGGCTTGTACTCGTTTCTGCAAATATTGTTCTGTTTGACCTATATAGGTACTTTGACAGTCTTTACCCGGTATGCTATATACTGTATGAGTTTGTTTGATTTTTGGTATTTCTGGTTTTAATTGTGAATAAATTTCGTTCGTATTTTTCAGTCGGTGTGAAATAGTTATGTTGTGTTTTTCCATTGTTTTATTAATTTTATTCGATAGTTTATCTATGTATGGTAAAGGTAGGAATGTTGTTATTTTCTTTACTTCATTATCTTGTTATTGTAGATCCATGTATTGTTTTTTTTTTTTCTGGGGTAATTATTTTCTTCCAATATATTCTTGATTATTTCTATATTATTTTTTTCTGAATTTTGGGTGAGCATGCTTTATAGCTCTGTCAGTTGAATTTTGAATATTATTTTTTTTGTACCTAAGGGGTGCGTTTGACAAATAGTTTGTGTAACGATTTGATGCATTTGGTTTAATAAACCAGTTTGAATAAAAATGATAATGAAGTAAAGAAAACAACAACATACAAACCTTTACCATACATAGACAAACTATCGAATAAAATTAATAAAACAATGGAAAAACACACAACTATTTCCCACCGACTGAAATATACGAGCAAAACCATTTATTCAAAATTAAAACCAGAAATAGCAAAAAACAAACAAACCCATACAGCATATAGAATACCGTGTAAAGACTGTCAAAGTACCTATATAGGTCAAACAAAACAATATTTGCAGAAACGAGTACAAGCCCACAAATACTCAAAAACCGACATTACAGCCTTATCCAAACACGAAAAAGAAAATCAACATAAGTTTGATACTAACAACGTTGAAATTTTGACCAAAGAAAGGAATCCAAGAGTAAGAACATTCCTTCCTTATATTTTATTGCATCATTGCCGAAATAGGGTTTGTGGGGTCTACTTTGTGAAATTTGCGAGATTTGTTGCAACGAATTTTATCCAACACAAATAAAATGACAATGAATGACCTTACGATAAAAGTAATTCAAGGGGCACTTTAGATAAAATAATGAATTCGAAAAAAAAACATGTAGATGCTAGAAGTGAAGAAAATATAGTGAAGCGGTACAATTTCTATGAAATCTACATAAACATATTTAAATGAGAAAATTGGATATAATGGCATTTCTTCACGAAATTCAATATATATTAATAAAACTTAAATCAACTGGATTTTAGTGTATTTTGCTTTATCAGATTCAACAAATGATCTGTCACATTGGAATACAGATGGAGCTCGACGTGACCATAGGGTTTTTAAACGGGTATTTAATGTCGTTTATGATTTTGGGAGAAAAGTCTTCTGATGATGGAATTTGGTGGAAAAAATTTAGGGGGTTATAGAGACCATTAGGAGACGTATGAAAAATTTAGAGATACCTAGATAAACCAAGTGATTATTGGTTGTGTCTCCTCATTTTACTGAATTGGGTAAAATTTGGATAGCAAGGTTAGCTAAAGTGGTCAGATTGTATCACTTCGTGTCAGGTGACAAAGTGATCGGATTGCAGCAATAGGCCTTCATTCTAGAAAAAATATTGTGCGCATGCCTCAACTTCCGCCATGTTTTTCGGACACTTTATACGTGAATATGAAGGTTTCAATGTATTATTATGATAGTTTTCCAAAGCCTTGTCTCGAATATCATCAAAATCTAATTAAATCAACGAAACAAAAACATCTAAAAATTTGTTTAGTGTGCTAAATGTGATTTGTGGTTTAAAATATGTGTACGAGATGATGGTCGATTCCAACTGATTGACAATGTTAATAAAGATACATATATTTGTTCACTTTACTCCGTAGGAGAAAGTGGTCCAACAATAGAACATCCCGATCCCATCAGTTGTGTGAAAATAGAATCATTTAATCAGGTAATTTTGATTGGTTTTGTGCTATTACCTCGAATGATGAATGTTTTCTATAGGTAAAAGTAGCAAAGACCTGTTTAGCTTTACTATTGATAATTTGTATTTTCTAATTATTAATCTTTATTTTTCTAATTATTGATATATTAATTAATTTGAATCTAACATGAATGCAACTGTTATCCTAACCTTTCTACAAGTTCTGATTTTTTTCCACCTTGTGTTATGGTTGGATACAATTATGTGATTCCACTGTTGTATGTACTGATGAAGCACCATCAATGTATTTTTGAAATAATTAAACCCGTGTTGTCAGCCATATTTACTAAAAGTGTCCGAAAATTTCATGATGGCTTTTTTAACATGGAGGAGGCTCTTGCGCGTAACGAGTCGTGAACAGGCCTATTCGAAACGCTAATTCACCCAAGTTAGGCCCCTTCTTTACGTTACTCTCACTGGAATATTTCTTTTTGTTATACAGTGTGACCCATTTAAAATGGAACCACCCCTGTAGAATACGCATTTTTCAGTCATTCTCAAATATTAAGCATCAAAAACTGTATCTTGACACAAATTTTCATATTTTTAGTTTCATTTTCAAGGCACTCTATGGTTTTTTTCTTCGTCAAAAACGCCAAAAGTTTATTAGGCAATTTTTGTTTCGAAATTTGACTACCCTACTGGATTTGTAGTTGTCATTAATGAAAGCCATGAAAATTTCATAAAAAAATATTGGTTAACAACGAAGTTACAACAACTTTAATTTTGGAAACAAAGTATTTGATTATAATTTTTATTTAGATTATAGACATATTCAGAATCTGGAAACTCCGCCGATACAAAGTAGAACACCAGTGAATTTGTACAGCGAAAATCCGAAGTCAATAGCTCATTCCGTTCTACAGTTATAACTCCTGAAATTATGGTAATGTGAGCGATTTGTGGTGTACTAAATCACAGACTACTATTGATTAATACATTTTTTTTTGTTCAATACCATTATTTCATTTCCTTCCAGATCGCTATTACTATATTTTATCTTCGATAGATATCCCCGAAGGATATCTTCAGAATGTCTCTCAAGGAATCTTTCAGATAGCTTTTGAATAACCCTGAAGGATATCTCATGGATATCTTTGAAATATATCTTATGGACATCTCTGGAGGATATCTTATAGATATCCTTGAAGGATATTCTATGGATGTACAGGTTGTTCCACTTTGGACATCCATCGGATGTCCATAAGATATCTTTCGGATATAATTGGATGTCCATAGTACATCCATAAAATTCATGAAAGATTTCCAATGGATGTCCATGTGTTATCTGGGAAGTACTTCCAGAAGCCGTAAACAAGGCGCAGTTCTGAATCAGCACTACAGCATCTATGAAAGGATCCCAAGAACCGAGGAGGGTCACTTCTACTTCGAACTTCTATTCGAATAGTCGTCATACAAAGAAATAAAATCTGTTTTCAAAAGGTATTTCAAGTGATTATCACTTTAACAAATTGATGCAGTCCTGTGGATTTTTCAACACCCTGAAATATCAGAATGATGGTTTTCAAGACGAGAAGACGGTCTCTGGAGCCTTGAGGAAACACGCAAAACGAAGGTAGCAACGCTCATCCAGCCTGATTTCATCTTCCGTCGCCCAGCGAAAGAAAAAGAAAACGCCAAGAAGAAACAAGAAAGAAAATAGCAAGTAAGAAATCATCCCAGCACTCCTGAGTCTTTCCTGTGGATTAGGAACACTTAGGAAAACCCCTAACAGAGAAACTCAGCATTCATCCCCAATACCCCTGAAGCTTCCTGTGGATATGAACATCTAGTGAAGCCCCTGGCAGAGAACTCCAGAACTCTCACCTGTAAATAATATTTAAGTAACATTGAATCATCTCTAGGTTTAAGTATTTCAATTCAAACAGTTCCAACTAACTGTATGAACTAAATTCAACGGTATAAGTTCAAACAATTTTTCATACTTTTTCGATTTCAATCTTAGAAAAAGTCCTGTTTTGTTAAACAAACATTCCAATTTTGACACGTTCCTCCCAATTTTGACCTATAATAAAAATTCCTCAAAATGTCTGTTTCCTACGATGGCAAACACCGTAATGCTGATGCTGAAGTAGGAAATGATCCCGAACTTGAACCATCCAAAGTATCTGAAATGTTCTCTATCGTCCCTGATTACGGTGGAGATCCAATCTCTTTGAACACCTTTTTAAATGCATGTGACCATGCCCAGCAAATGGCAGTCTGTCAACAAAAACTGTTATTAACGATTCATATTCCCTAACCACACAAGTACATCCCCTGTACATTTGCTACTAGGACGTCCCTGGGATATCCTTTGTCGAGAAATGGTACATACTAGGGACGTCCCAGGGACATCTACCATCCACCAAAAAAGACATCCATGGGATGTCCTTTTGGTACGTCCCAGGGATGTACATGGACATCAAAGGGACACCCTAGGGATGTTCTTTAATTAAAGTAGGAAATCACAGGGACGTCCCCTGGACGTCTTCGAATGTCCTTTCCTTTCATTCATTTAGTTTGAAAAATTTCATGGAAAATATGGAAAAAATGAAATCCAAAGATTTTCAACTCAAAACGAGTTTAATTCAGAAATTAATATGTCATATTGTGTTGAAATATGATAAAAAACGACAAACACAAACTCATCCTATATATAAATTCATTTGACAAATAAACAAAAAAAGACTAGGTGAATCAGTTGAAAATTGTACACATATTAGGGTGTTGCATTTATGGCAGGAATTGCATTACCTTTTTCTCTGTGGCTTCTCTCCTTGGTCCTCCTGAAAAACATCTGCAAAGCCTTCTCAAACTGTTTTTCATTGCCAATGGCTTCAGAAAATCCTGTAACAAAAATATTATTGCAGGTGGAATTGAATTGACAATGAAAAAAATTACTAATACAAATATCATGTTATAGCTCTTTTGGGATTTACAATAATAGATTAAAATACTCACCAAGTATCATTGTTGCATGTGTTATGTTGTGTTTCAAGGCCCATTCAGTTAACTTTGAATTTATGTTATCCCCTGAAGTTCCAATCATGTCCTTGTACCGCAGTTCATAAAAAGGTCATTTGACCTAGGACATCCCTGTGTTGTTAGGGTTAGAAACAAAAGCAGCCCAATTGGTAGATTCTCGAAACCCTGATACATATGCTGAAATAAAGATCCTTGTGAATGCTCACTTCGGAGATTCAAGATATCCCACCTCATTAATTCAAGATCTACAAAGAATTAGACAAAGTAATGGAGAAAATGTTCTTGCTTTCTTTTCGAGACTCCAAACTCACCATGCAAAGATGTTATATTGCATCCAAAAATCAAATCTGGCTCAAATCCAAAAAATTGCTTAATCAAATTTAATAGAATCTATGGTTCTTAACACTCTATTTAACTGGTTTTGATGAAAGCAACACGAAGAATCAAACGAGAACTTCAATTATCGTATTTTGAAAATCAAAATCTTAGTCAATCAAATCGCCCTTCAACGTCATTTCAACCAAGAAAAATAAGTACCTAACGTGAATCACCCAAACATGACGAGACACGATCAATCTAGAAATCAAAACACAAACTTTTCTTCATATTCTGGTAAGAATCCACAAAATTCCCAATTCTATCCAAATCAAAACACAAACTTCAACAGGAATCCGAATTCAAATTTTCCGAGATTCCAAAATTTTCAACGACTATTTCCAAACCCACAACATAGTCAATTTCAAAGAAATCCATTCCAGCAAAACCAATTTCAACCAAGACCAATAAATACGAATTAAAATCAAGTAAGACCCTCTGTAATCCAAAGAAATCCAAATTACACACCAAACTCTTCATATCAGAGAACACATAATTTCAATGAATACCCATATTGTGAACCTTAATACCAGCTAAATTATACCTACTAATTCAAATGACTTTTACTTTCAAAATGACTCTCAGTTTCTAGAATTTGATTACAGTAACTACGCGTCTTATGATTGCAATTCATCATAATACTATGACGTGCAATGATTACTTTGACGAGAATCATGACGCAGTGGATTTTTGTTCACTTCTCTCTCTCGACAATCCCCCGATTCATTTCAGCAAACAGATAATCACTACGCCAACGAATTTACTTCAAATAGAGAATAAACAACCAGAAAAAGTCAATTGCATCAATCTAATGACATCACAGACCCAAAATTCATTCCATTGTTCTCTCGAGAAATTCATTGAAATACAGTTAATGCTAATAATTTATATTACATATTTGATTGTACAGGAAAATTCAAAATTTCAATAGTTACCAGAGCAGGAATTTCTATTTTTAAACACCATACAGTTGCCCATTATTTCTAACGAAAAAATCATGATAAAAGAATCATTTATGATTCCTTTTAATGAAACAGATCTACACAAAATTTACATTCATGACTTAGACATTGAATTTGACGGACTTTTAGATTCAGATTTTCTTGAACACTAGGATGGCGTAGTCGACATCAAAAACATAAAAATTTATCACGAACTTTAAAAAAGCTCCACTCTTCAAAATTATAAAATTAAACAAAATATTTTTAAAATGAAAATTTGCGAGGAAATTAAAAATGTGTTAAGGCCAGAACAACCATATAAAATCAAAATTGATTTGAAAAATGAGGCTATACTGTAAGCCAACGAAAAGGAAAAAATCGATTTGAAAGAAAATTCAAAAGTACCCGAATTCAAAACATTTTTATCAAACCAAAAATACAAGTTGATTCTGAAATAAAAGCAAAATCAAAAATTGCCAAAGAGGTAAATTCAAAGGAAAAAATAAAAAATTTAAATACTTTTGCATCTAAACAATGTGAATTTCTGAAAATAATTTTTTTTTAAATAAGATTTAATAAAAAAGATATTACAAAAAATTTTGACGTTTCAAAATTTGAAGAAACTATCACAAAATCCTACCGATACCCCTATGTACATAAGATCAAATTCAAAAATCAAATTAAAAAAATTAGAAGCATTTAAAAATTTTGAAAATATTCAAACCAATAATGAAAATGAATACCAGAATCACAAAACTAAAAATTTCTTCTCACATCCAGATTCCAGAAAAGAATCCATAAAACAGAATTTTGGTAAACCCAAAATGATGTTTTTGAACCAATCAGAGTTAGACCACCTGAAATACAAAATTTTCATCATCAATCAGGTAGACCACCTGAAATAAAAATTTTTGGATACAAATCAGGTATACCTCCCGAAGGAAAATCATGAGTCACATTTCAGGCAGACAAATATAAGACAAAAATTCTAAAGCCTTTAATCTCCATCTAGCCGAATATTCATACCGATTAAAACTCGAAGAATATTCCTATGAAATCATTACAAACCCGAAAAAATAAATAAAAACGCAGATGCCCTATCTCCCATAAAAATTAATCATTATCCATTCAGAAATTCTAATGGAAAATGAAGAAGATGAAGAACTATCCGTTACTGAAACAAAAATAGCCCCTGAAACTAACAAATTTTTCGAGGCTTTTCAAGGATAAATAATGAATTCAATCAATCAATCAATCAATCAATTTATTCATCATAAAATATACATATAAATTCAATCACAAGGACCAAAGACAGATGCATGTTTATAACAAGTCACAAATAAACATCAAAACAAAATAAATTAAACATCAAAACAAAATAAATTAAACATCAAAACAAAATAAAATAAAATACATACCATTAGATTAAAATATATGATAAAAAATTGAGAAATTCATCTTTGCAGGAACATACTTTTCGGACAATATATCATAAAAAGGTAGAAGACGTGAATGCACAAGAGAGACAATCGTATATATAAGTATGCTATATTGAATACAAATAAAATCAATTGCATATATCGCGAACATAACACAAATTATACTAAGTACTCATCTATAGTGTAGCAGGCCTTCTGAACTAGCTGCTGTTTCAGTCTTGTTTTGAAAATATTTAAATTGAGGGAGCTTTTAATATGCTCATCAAGAGAGTTGTATAATTTACAGCCAGTAAAAAAAAAACTTTTTTGGTACAGCGTAGTCCGGTGATTCTCAGGTTGTAGTTGGCCTTTGAAACGTGTATTATGGTCATGCTTCTCAGTAGTATTCAAAAACGCGTTTTTATTTTTATAGACGTATGTACAAACTTCCAGTATATATAAGCTTACAACAGTTAGGATTTTGAATTTTCTAAAATAATCTCTGCAGCTCGATCTAGTATCGATACTAGCAAGAATTCTAATCGCATATTTCTGAAGTACCAATACTCTATTCACATGTGCACAATTTCCCCAAATCAAAACTCCATACTTTATATGGGAATGAAAATTTGCATAGTACAATGACAGTAGTGTGTACTCACTACAGTGGTTCTTCATAAATTTCAGACTATAACAGCTACTCTGTAATTTTTTACACAAACAATCAATATGACAATTCCAGTGAAGTTTCCTATCATAGGTAACCCCCAATAGTTTCACTGATTTACTACTTACTATTTCATCATTGGAACCTTCAAAAAGTTTGATTTCATCAGTAGTAGGTTATTATTGAAAACAACAGTAATTGTTTTACGATGATTCAGTTGTGTTTTACGATGATTCAGTTGTAGGTTATTATTGTTGGACCATTTTACAATATTGGCAAATAGCGCTTCAGCAGTAGTTTTCAGCTTATTGAGATCCTTGTCAACAACCAAAATATTCGTGTCATCTGCATAGCAGATAACATGAACATTCTGAACCCTTTGAATATAGAGAATGAGATCGTTAGCAAAAATGTTGAAAAGTAGAGGACCTAAGACAGAACCTTGCGGCACACCTTGCTCTACATCCATTTCCTCAGAGAAAATGTTATTGACTCTTATCATTTGTTTTCTATTACTGAGGTATGACTCGATTAAAGTTAAAGGCAAACCTCTTATTCCATATCTCTCTAATTTGGCAGTGATTAATCGATGATCCACTAGGTCGAAAGCTTTCGAGAAATCAATGAAAATACCCAAAGCAAACATTTTTTTTTCAATACTTGAAATGATCCGACCGCTGAACTCAGATAGTGCTGTCTCTGTACTTTTGTTACTGCAGAAACCATGTTGGTCGGACGATAAGAGTTTGTACTTAAGTAAGTAATTGGTTAACCGATCCCTAATTGCCATCTCAAATAATTTAGAGATACTGCATAACAGGCTTATTGCTCTGTAGTTAACAAAATCATTCGGATCTCCTTTCTTGTAAAGTGGCTGAACTATTGCCAGTTTGAAGTTATCTGGGAAATTTCCTTCCTCAAAACAAAGATTGATTAGGTAATTCAGAGGTTCACTAATCCACGAGCTGCATTTCTTCAATAAATTATTAGAAATATTATCATGGCCAGAGGAGTTGGAAGATTTCAGTCTACTTATTAATGACTCAACTTCAACAATCGTAACGGGTTCTAGATAAAATGATATGTGCGATAAGGAAATATTTGAATCTAAAAAGCTATAGTCACGTTCAAAATTTTTATTGATAGGGATGGTGAACTGGTTTGACTATTCGAAATTTGTATTCATAAACTCTTAGACAAAAGTCAAAGTAATATAATAATATTTCCACGGACAAACAAAACGACAGACGTACATGAAAAAAATTTAAGGATATTTTTGAAGAAGAACCAAATTTTCGTTACAACAAAATAAATTTTTGTTTTGACTAGTAAGACGATCAAAAATAGAAAATATTTAATAATACATATACCATACGACTCTGATAATGCCATAGAATATATGTTCAGTTCTCTATATAGAGATCAACATGTTTTTGAACAACACAAAATTATTACGTTGAAAATAATCCGGACGTTCCCATTTAAGAAATGCTATCATACATTTGTTACCGAACCCACCCCGGTCATGTATGATTGGTAAAATTTCTGATTGACTTTAATTTTTTTTTGCTTCTCTTTTTTATTTGTCTAGACAGTCAGCTCCACTTCTCCGGTAGCAGGATCTGGTAGAGAATAAGCAATCCATCTGCTCTCAGAAGATAGCTTTTTTTGCATAAAGCCTAATATAGTAGGTTTTTGTCGGCTCACAGCCTTATATAGATAAACCCCTGAAACTAAAGATCCTCAATTTTCCCACGTTGTGTATTTTTTTTTCTTTAGTTCTGTTCAGCTGAAGAGAAATAAAAGACAAAAAACAAAGGAATACTTATAATGAAACCAAAAGTTACAATCTCAACTTGTTAGAAAGCAAATTCAATGATTCAGATCTTCAAATTATTCACAAAGCAATATCAAGAACCATAGGAGTTCAGCTTATAAATGAATCGTCTCCTGTTCCAAATCTAATTTGTTACAACTATGTAAAGTGTTTCTGAAGTGATGAAACTTGGACTATATAAACAGGTGACAGGAATATATTTGTATTGTTTAGATTGTTGAATCCTCAAAATATATTGCCGGAATATTTCGCTGGTATATTCATTGATTTGTCATCGCCAATTGAGAGAATGAAGACTCTAGTGCATTTACACCTAACCAAGGAGTTGCCTATGACCGTTGACCTGGTGACCGGTCGGAATCTTTTTGTGTGCACACGTAATGGATCAACCCGTTACCATCCTCGGCCACTCTTCTCAGTAAGGTCTATTCTATATATATATATATATATATATATATATATATATATATATATATATATATATATATATATATATATATATATATATATATATACATATAGAGAGAGAGAGAGAGAGAGTATTATAGGGGCTGGTTGAGCCGGGATCCATGACTTAGCAGAGAGAAACATTGTAGAACTCTAAACCTACTAATTTCGAACATTTCTCAATTTACCTATTGGATATCGTGGTACGGTCAATTAATTTCAACAAATCCGGACAACTATATCTTGGCAATTTCTAATTTATAATGACCTGATTCAATTCATTTGATAACATATATGTTACTCAAAGTCTTTAACAGTTAATTAGTCTTGGATCTTAACAAAATTCCTCTAGAATTTACTCCCGACAACATGTGTGAATAGTCCTCTAGTGTGTTTACATCGCCACAACCAAGGACTTTGTCCTTTCACAAACCTATTGACCAGCCGGAATCTTTTCGGGTGCCCTTCTTTCAGCCAGTACCTAGGAAGGGAAATATATTAGTGTGTCATCAAACTAGATGATTATAATTTATCTCTGATTCAAACAACACATAGTTGAAAGAAACAATCATTAGTAGATTATTCAGGTGAACAGTGATTACACCTCTAATTTTTTTTTCGTAGAATCACACGCAATTTCTACTTAGGTACTCCTTTGTTCCGGTTCTTGTCTTTCAGTTGTGACATAAGCTGTCTAAATCTGTCTCCACTGGATTTAGTCGGACGTTTCAGTCAAAAGTTATGCGTGATCATACATAAAAAATAAAATTAAAAAAAAAGATACGCGTCGACTAGAGAACCTCCTCCTTTTTGGTTTTGTCGGTTAAAAATACGATCTACTGCCAACTTCTCTGTTCTGAACTACTTCCAGACTGTCAGCGGTCATAATAAATATTCAATTGGTATGTACATAACATTTCGGTTTCAGTAAAAATGGATATAAATTGATTCAAGTCACCTTACCTAATTAGAATTCCATTGCAGGAGGTGTTGTCAGGACCAGGACTCAAGCTGAACTGCCTTTTCGATCGTCAAGTCAAAAGTAATTTATTTTCTCTTTTTCTTTACAATTTTCTTAAATCTATTTAAAAATTTTGTCCCTGTGTCCCCGCTGTAGAGCTTTGCGCGCTTTTCAGAAACAGCTATCAATTTTATTTTCCTTGCTGTTTACAGTTCTAATATTCTACTGGAAGGATTTAGATATACTTCCAGTTGAGAACAGGAAATATCAATATTTGGATTTGTTTTGTGTGAGGAGAGGTTCGGCTCTTTTATCCTCCTGTATATTCATGCCATTCGGCGTTCTAAGGGAACGTGCAGCGGAAAACCGCAGAAAACCTTAAAAAACTGCACATGAATATTACAATACTAAATATTTCAACATTTTCTCTATTTCATTATAATTTGTTCTTGAAATACTTGTAATTAATACTGAAAGAAAACATTTATGTGATTAATGGGAGTTTTGGGTGTGTTTTTTGTTTGTTTGTGTGTATTTTTCTTGTCTGTTTTGAATGCAATTTATTTCCACAGTGAAAATTTCTTGGTTTATATTTTATTTGATTTGGTTTTTCCATAGAATCTGCTTTTCGACTTAATGTTTATTTTATTTTTTTAGTTTTATTATTATAATTGTTTTCAGATGGAATGTTGTTGAAAAAACATTTTTCAAATGTGTTTCTGTGTTTTTTGTTGGAGTTTGATGGTTTTGTTTTTATTTTTCTTGTTGATATTTTGTTAGATTTTGAGTTAATTTTGAAGAATATTTTCATTTTTAGTTTTTTGTGTAGTTTGAACAATTTTTATGTCTGCATTGTTTGTTTTCTTGGGATTGGGTATTGGGGGTGGAATAAAATAAATGGCAATATATTTATTAATTTACTATGTATAAAAAAAATGGTTTCTTGAATGAAGTGCTGCATGGTCCTGTTGTCCTTGCCTTTGGGTGGAAGGTATTTTCGACTCGAAAATATGGGGATATTTTCGTGTTGAAGATTCGGGGGGTCCTGGGGTGTTCGTATCAATATCGATGAAGAAGAAAGAATAGTCTTGAATTCCGGCCCGAGCAAAACTCAAGTCTTAAAGTTGCTACATCCATGACATCAACATTTTCAAAAAGATGGGAGCTGTTATATCAAAAAATCCAGTCATTCTACGCAGTAATTCTACAACGCAGTTGCAACATTGTTGGAAGCGCAAATAGGACAAGCAAAGTCAGCATTTATTCACCTGGGCTCCAAAGAACTTCCAGAAGCCGCAAAAAAGGCGCAGTTCTGAATCAGCACCACAGCATCTATAAAAGGATCCCAAGAACCACCGAAGAGCGTAACTTCTACTTCGAACTTCTATTCGAATAGTTGTCATACTCATATCACTCTAAATTACAATTTACAATTCTTATCATTAATAATTTATTATCAATAAGTTTGTTTCCTATAATGGAAAATTCCAAAATTGCTCCATTGTTCAATGATAACACTTGTTTCATATATGCAAATAAATACATTCCAAATTTATCTTCATCATTATCATTTATTATTCACAGTGAGCCTCGCATTAGTAATTTCGTATTTTCTAGGTATTAGTGCATGAACTTTTTCGAAATGAAACAGTAGATTCTCAGATTGGTGTGGTAGGTCTTGGAAATATAAAAATCGCAATTAAATTCTGCTTGTTTTCCAACCCCCAACGCCTAACCTGGTTACGCCATTGCACTGCACTATCATACACCGCAACATTGAAACCAAAATAACAACGAAAAACATGAATGTTATATCCAAAAATCCAGGCATTCTACGCAGTAATTCTACAACGCAGATGCAATATTGTTGCAAGAGCAAATAGGACAAGCAAAGTCAGCATATATCCACCTGGGCTCCAAAGAACTTCCAGCAGCGTAAACAAGGCGCAGTTCTGAATCAGCACTACAGCATCTACAGTATCAGAAAGTATTTATCTTGGGTATGGTGGTTTCATGAGAGCGTGAAGAATAGCTTGCTATATGTTGAGAGAGCATTATAATTTCTCCTCGACTCGCTCGAGGAAGGGATATCGACGTTACGACACAGAGATAGGAGAGTCAGAGCGGTTAGCTCAGGACTCAGGACGTCAGTATCATACCAGCAGCAGTCGGGAGTATGTGTGCGCTGCAATGAAGAAGAATTTTTTACGATAATTTCACATCAGATAATTTGAACAAATTAAACTAAATCATTGATTCAATTTAATCTGTCGGATCTTTGGTGCCGTGGTGGCCGCGAAAACAAAAGAAAATTCTCAAACATAAACAAAAGCAAACGATATTTCTGTAAGAATAAAAACAAAAAACTTATTTCTGACAGAAAAACAATTATTTCTTGAATGGAAAGAAAAAAATATTTACAAGAAAAGACAAACCAAATTAAATATTTTGTGTACGGAATTATTTTATTAAATGTTGGAACAAACCACCATTTTGGGCGAAACAATAGCCGAATCTATTGTACAATTCTGTTCTGGTAGCCGCAAGGGTAACTGGTGTTACCTGAGCACACAACTGAATAATTTTTGCCCTCAGTTCATCTAAATTGGTGGCACGTTCGAACTCATGCCGATATACCTCCGATTTTAGCATGCCCCAGAAATAAAAATCGAGAGGTGCTACATCTGGTGATCGAGGTGGCCAGTTGATTGTACCTCGCGTACAAATAAACCGATCGGGAAATAATTGATTCACAAATGTAACCACCGTACCTGCATTGTGGGTAGGACAACCATCTTGTTGAAACCACGCGTCGTTAAAGTTACTCGGAAGAGCGCGAACTGCAGGAATAATTTGATTTTGCAAAAGTTGCAAATATTTTGGTGCATTTAAATTCCCTAGAAGTCCCGTCCACACAATTAATTTTCTTGGGTATTTGTCTAGGATGCGGTGGTGGATTTGTGGGCCAAAATTTTTTCAATGTGCTGCCACACACCCAAAATTCTGAAATTTATTAATAATTGAAAGGACAGTCGCTTCCGTAGGTACATGTCTATCTGCAAAAGCCACTATGAATAGATTTCTAGTAAATAGGCGGCATGTTTCAAAATGTAATAAATTGTCACGGTCTTTTGTTTTCGCAACCAAGGCTCGGCAAGAAATGAGTCGATTCGCTGTGCGCTGTGTAGCATTGCAACGTGGTCAGTTAATGTGTCGGGTGGGGTAACAGGAGGGGCGCACAGCAGTGCGTCTCTCTTGTTTATGTGGTATTATCATATCATTGCGTTCCTTGTTGCTCATGTAGATTTCTGTCCGTACCCCAGATAAATGTTTTCCGATACTGTATGTAAGGATCCCAAGAACCGAAGAGCGTCACTTCTACTTCGAACTTCTGTTCGAATAGTTGTCATACTCACTCCAAATTACAATTTATTTTATCATCAATAAGTTTGTTTCCTATAATGATGAATTTTCACAAAGGAAGAAAAGAGTATTGAATAAACTTCCACGATTTCTTTTGTGTGTGGGGGGAAGGAGATAATAATATATAATAATAATAAGCTTTATTCGCGTTAGTTAGATTAAATATACAAGAAAATGTGCTCAAATATATCGTGAGTAAAGAAAGAAGAGTGATAAGTGCTAAAGCACTTGTTTCACAATTATTCGAACAATAAAAAATGGTATAAAATAATATCTAAGCAGAAGTATGAGATTTTTATATAATGAATAATAGCAATATGTGAAAGTAAATTTAAAAAAAATTAAGATGTTGATTATGATTCAGTATAAAATTATAAAAAAGCAGATATGTGAGCTGGGTACAGTGCATAGATAAAATGGGTAAAAGTCAGAAATAAGTATAAAAGTAACCAATAGATGGCACTATTTGCCAGAGACGATTGATATGCGAGGTTACAGTAGCGATTTTTTTTTCACATGATAGGGTGATCGGTCCTGAGTATAACTCTGAGTTGGCGGGCACGGGGGGGGGTGTGCGTTTGGCGTTAAGTCATATATCTCCTAAACGGTTTATTGAACGCGATAAATAAAAGAGTTCTTTTTTTTAGATAATTGAATGGTCTTTGATTGTGTTTCGAATTTTTTCTGTAAAATCAATATTTATGCGAGTTTTTGTGTCAAAGTTGGAATGCATTCTTTTTCTGCGAATAACTCAAAAACAATTGATGCTACATGAAAAATAGTAATAGTAGGGCGGAAAATTGTCTACAAATTGTGTTCTGAACTTTTTTTCCTATCTACAATAGTTTTCGCATGAAAGTACTTTACATTCAATGAGACTGAGGTAAGGAACAAGAACAGTGGCAAGGAGCAGAGAGATTATTTCCGAAGGAATTTGATGTAAAATGAAGGATCATTGGCAGGGATAAAAAATCGAGGCACGATGAACGGGGATTAGGGGAGGGTTGAAGGTAGGCAAAGGTAATGCAGGGATGTAGGATAATTGTCAGGGAGAATTTGGGAGAACTGTGAAGTGATTTACAAAGGGAATTTGAGAGGAAGAATGTTCAAGAACGACTCGGGGGGTTTAAAGACCGAAAGAAGGCTTGAAATAATTTGGAAAAACATGTAATATTTTTTTTCAAGGATTATGAATGTTATTGCTATCTTTATTTGAATATTTCTTTACATAATAGATAATATTTATTTTAATTCATCTATACAGTGTGTCTCATTTCATATTTTCGCTGTAAAAATGTCCGTTCTGAAAAATCAGAATTCGTCTCGATTCTCATGAATACACCCCCGTATCTTCCGTAATTATTGGAGTAGAATTCTGAAATTTTCACGAACGTTAGATATACCGAGATGAGTTTAAATTATTCTGGGGTTAACCTTAGTGATATACACTGCACCCCAGGGGCGATGGATACAACGATTTTTGCGAAAAATAATATTATTATTACTGAAGTTGATGTCCTATACGAATCCGTAGGAATTTCAAGCCTATGTTGCCCTATAATATTATTTTTCGCAAAAAACGTTCTATCCATCGCCCCTGGCGAGAAGTGTATGTCACTCAGATCAACCTTAGATGAGATTCAGACTCGTCTTTGGTATATCTAACGATCGTGAAAATTTCAGAATTCTACTCCAATAATTACGGAAGATACGGGGATGTTTCCATGAGAAGTGAGACACACTGTATAATGTACATTGTAATAGGTTAAAATACATTAGTAATTCACATTATTAATTTTTATTTTTTTATTTTTCATTCTAATATTTCACATAATACTTCTACACAATCCAGTCAATTTACTACGTGTTCCGTGCATCTGTCCCATTATATGTAAAGAATGTTCATTCTATGCTTAAACTATTGTAGATAGAAAAAAATTCTGGAACAATTTCTTTTTCCTACAACTTTCAATATAACTATTTCTTACGTAGGATCAATTGTTTTTGAGTATTCGCAGAAAAAGCATGAGTTCCAACTTTGACTCAAAAACTCCCATAAATATTGATTTTTACAGAAAACAATTGCATATTGCATAACAGTGCATTGTCATAATTCTTGACTGAATTTCTCACTAGTGCTTCAAGAGAAAACCTTGAATCTGTCAATAATCACCGATGAAACGTTTCTGTCTAAAACCCATTTCAGGGCTTTTTCAATGGTAAAGAGCCTATGACATATGGATGTATTTG